>CAUPSL010000981.1:414070-622221 GCA_963514005.1 Raja brachyura
TGGTCTCACCGATGTAGATCAGCTGACATCTGGAGCAGCGGATGCAATAGATGAGGTTGGAGGAGGTGCAGGTGAACCTCTGTCGGACTTGGAACCACTGCTTGTGCCCTTGAAAGGAGTGGAGGGGGGAGGTAAAGCGACAAGTGTAGCATCTCTTGCGGTTGCAAGGGAAAGTGCCCGGGGAGGGGGGTGGTGCTGGTGGGAAGGGACGAATTGACCAGAGAGTTGCGGAGGGAGCCGGTCTTTGCGGAAAGCAGACGGGGGGGGGAGATGGGAAGATGTGGCGAGTGGAGGGGTCATGTTGGAGGGGGGCAAAACTGGCGGAGGACTATGTGTTGTATGTGACGGCTAGTGGGTGAAATCTGAGGACCAGGGGGACTCTGGCCTTGTTGTGAGTGGGGGGATGAGTAGAGAGAGCAGTGTTACGGGGTATTGAAGAAACCCTGGTGAGAGCCTCATCTATAGCAGGGGAGGGGAATCCCGTTCCCCGAAGAATGAGGACATTTCCGATGTCCTGGTGTGGAGCAGATGCGGCGTAGATGGAGGAATTGGGAGTAAGGGGATGGAGTCCTTGCAAGAAGCAGGGTGGGAGGAATTGCAGTCTAGATAGCCGTGGGAGTCAGTGGGTTTATAGAGGATGTCGGTCAGAAGTCTATCACCTGCGATGGAGATAGTGAGGTCAAGAAATGGTAGGGAAGTGTCGGAAATGGTCCAGGTGTATTTGAGTGCCAGATGGAAGTTAGTGGTGAAATGGATGAAGTCAGTCAGTTGTGTGTGGGTGCAGGAGGTGACACCAAAGCAGTCGTCAATGTAGCGGAGGTAGAGGTCGGGGATGGGGCGCTGGTACATCTCGAACAAGGATTGTTCGATGTGCCCTGCAAAGAGGCTGGGGCCCACGCACGTGCCCATAGCTACGCCTTGTATTTGGAGGAAATGGGAGAAATCAAATGAAAAGTTATTAAGGGTAAAGACCAACTCCGCTAGGCGGAGGAGAGTATCAGTGGTATGGGTTGGTTCTCCGGTTGAGGAAGAACCGGAGGGCTTTGAGACCATCCTGGTGGGGGATGGAGGTGTAGAATGATTGGACGTCCACGGTGAAGATGAGAGGATGGGGGCCTGGAGAACGAAGTCCTTGAGTCGACAAAGAGCGTGTGAGGTGTCTTGAACATAGGTGGGGAGGGATTTAACAAAGGGGGATAGGATGGAGTCAAGGTATGTGGAAATGTGTTCGGTGAGACATGAACAGGCAGAGACAATGGGTCTGCCGGGGCAGTCGGGTTTGTGGATTTTGGGGAGAAGGTAAAATCGGGCCGTGCGGGGCTGGGAAATGATGAGGTTGGAGGCTCGGGGGGGTAGGGAGCCGGAGTTGATGAAGTCAGTTATGGTGCTCGAGATGGTGGCCTGGTGCTCGTCAGTGGGGTCATGGTCCAGGGGTAAGTAGGAGGAGGTTGGCGCGTGGCCTCAGCTTTGTAGAGATCGACGCGCCAGACTACCACGGCACCTCCCTTGTCCGCGGGTTTGATAACCCAGTCTGGGTTGTTACGGAGTGAGTCGAGTGAGTCGATGTACGTTCGGGGGGGGGGGAGAGATTGGAGTGAGACGGGGGAGTGGAGAAGTTGAGGTGGTTGATGTCCCACAGGCAGTTTTGAATAAAAAGGTCTAAAGCCGGAAGATGGCCATGAGGGGGGGTTCCAAGAGGAGGGGGTCATAGAAACATAGAAACATAGAAAATAGGTGCAGGAGTAGGCCATTCGGCCCTTCGAGCCTGCACCGCCATTCAATGTGATCATGGCTGATCATCCAACTCAGTATCCCGTACCTGCCTCTCTCCATACCCCCTGATCCCTTTAGCCACAAGTGCCACATCTAACGCCCTCTTAAATATAGCCAATGAACTGGCCTCAACTACCTTCTGTGGCAGAGAATTCCAGAGACTCACCACTCTCTGTGTAAAGAATGTTTTCCTCATTTCGGTCCTAAAGGAATTCCCCCTTATCCTTAGACTGTGACCCCTTGTTCTGGACTCCCCCAACATCGGGAACAATCTTCCAGCATCTAGCTTGTCCAACCCCTTAAGAATTTTGTAAGTTTCTATAAGATCCCCCCTCAATCTTCTAAATTCCAGCGAGTACAAGCCGAGTCTATCCAATCTTTCCTCATATGAAAGTTAATACATCCCAGGAATCAGTCTGGTGAATCTTCTCTGTACCCCCTCTATGGCAAGGATGTCTTTCCTCAGATTTGGTCCGTTGGAGACGGGAGAAGGGGTCATCACTGGGGGGGCGAGGATTCCTTCCCATGGAAGAACGCTGTGAGGCCAAGTCGACGGTAGAAGAGCTCCAAATCATGGTGGGCGCAGAACTAATTGAGTTGGGGACGGAGGGGGGCAAAGGTAAGGCCTCTGTGCCCCACAATTTGTGATTTGTTATAGACAAAAATCACATGTGGTTAAATTGCACATTGTCAGATTTTATTAAAGGGTATTTTTATACATTTTGATTTCATCATGTAGAAATTACAGTTTATACATCCCCCCCTCCTCCCCCTCCCCTCCCCTCCCCCTCCCCTCCCCTCCCCCTCCCCTCCACTCCCCTCCCCTCCCCCCCCCCCCCCCCTCCCATTTCAGGGCACCATAATGTTTGGGACACAGCAATGTCATGTATTTATATGAAAGTAGTCATGTTTAGTATTTTGTTGCATATCCTTTGCATGCAATGACTGCGTGATGTCTGTGATTCATGGACATCACCAGTTGCTGGCTTTCTTCACTGTCTTCCAGGCCTGTATTGCAGCCATCTTTAGCTAATGCTTGTTTTGGGGGCTAGTCCCGTTCAGTTTTCTCTTCAGCATATAAAAGGCATGATCAATTGGGTTCAGATTGTGTGATTGACGGCCACTCAAGAATTTTTTGCTTT
Organism: Raja brachyura; assembly: GCA_963514005.1. The sequence continues at coordinate 416,986 of CAUPSL010000981.1, forward strand.
GAAAAACTCCTTTGTTACTTTAGCAGTATGTTTGGGATCATTGTCTTGCTGTAGAATGAATCACCGGCCAATGAGTTTTGATGTATTTGTTTGAACTTGAGCAGATAGTGGCTATACACTTCAGTATTCATTATACTACTACCACCAGCAGTTGTATCATCAATGAAGATAAGTGAGCCTTCAGCAGCCATACATGCTCGGGCCATAACACCCCCACCACCGTGTTTCACAGATGAGGTGATATGCTTTGGATCTTGGGCAGTTCCTTCTCTCCTCCATACTTTGCTCTTGCCATCACTCTGACATAAGTTAATCTTCGTCTCATCTGTCCACAAGACCTTTTCCCAGAACTGTGGTTGCTCTTTTAAGTACTCCTTGGCAAACTGTAACCCGGCCATCCTATTTTTGCAGCTAACCAGTGGTTTGCATCTTGCAGCGTAGCCTCTGTATTTCTGTTCATGAAGTCTTCTGCGGACAGTGGTCATTGACAAACCCACACCTGACTCCTGAAGAGTGTTTCTGATCTGTCAGGCAGGTATTTGGGGATGTTTCTTATATTACAATAGACAATAGGTGCAGGAGTAGGCCATTCGGTCCTTCGAGCCAGCACCGCCATTCAATGTGATCATGGCTGATCATCCCCAATCAGTACCCCGTTCCTGCCTTCTCCCCATATCCCCTGACTCCGCTATCTTTAAGAGCCCTATCTAGCTCTCTCTTGAAAGCATCCAGAGAACCGGCCTCCACCGCCCTCTGAGGCAGAGAATTCCACAGACTCACAACCCTGTGAGAAACTACAGAGAGAATTCTTCTGTCATCAGCTGTGGTGGTCTTCCTTGGCCTGCCAGAACCTTTGCGATTAGTAAGCTCACCAGTGCTCTCTCTCTTCTTAATGATGTTCCAAACAGTTGATTATGGCCAGCCTACTTGGCTGATGTCCCTAACAGTTCTATTCTTGTTTCTCAGTCTCATAATGGCTTCTTTGACTTTCATTGGCACAACTTTGGTCCTCATGTTGATAAACAGCAAAAAAGGTTTCCAAAGGTGATAGAAAGACTGGAGGAAAGACTAGATGCTGAGAGCTCTCTTATACCTGCATTAAGGAGGCATTTAAACACACCTGAGCAATTACAAACACCTGTGAAGCCATGTGTCCCAGACATTATGGTGCCCGGAAATGGGGGGACTATGTATAAACACTGCTGTAATTTCTACATGGTGAAACCAAAGTGTACAAAACTGGAATTTAATAAAATCTGACAATGTGCACTTTAACCACATGTGGTTTTTTTCTATTACAAATCTTAAATTGTAGAGTACAGAGGCAAATAAATAAATGAGGGGGCTTTGTCCCAAACATTATGAAAGGCACTATATATATATATATATATATATAGTGTGTGTGTGTGTGTGTGTGTGTGTGTGTGTGTGTGTGTGTGTGTGTGTGTGTGTGTGTGTGTGTGTGTGTGTGTGTGTGTGTGTGTTTATATATATACATATATATAGTAAGTAAGTAAGTACATTTATTCACATACAAGGAATTTGCCTTGGTGCTCCGCCCACAAGTAACACCATGACATACAGTGACAGTTACGAATGACTCAGAAAACACTAAACATTAATAATAATAAAACATTAATAATAAAACACCATCGATCAAGCACGTGAACCAACAAAATACCAGATCAAAGGGAGTCTACAGATTTTTGGCTGTTGAGTAGAGCAACTACTTGTGGATAAAAACTGTTTTTATGCCTGGCTGTGGCAGCTTTGACAGTCCGGAGTCGCCTTCCAGTGGGAAGTGATTCAAAGAGTTTGTGGCCAGGGTGAGAGGGGTCAGAGATGATCTTGCCCGCTCGCTTCCTGGCCCTTGCAGTGTACAGTTCATCAATGGAGGGAAGGTTGCAGCCAATAATCTTCTCGGCTGATTGGACGATTCGCTGCAGCCTCCAGGTTTCGTGCTTGGTGGCTGAGCCAAACCAGACCATGATGGAGAAGGTGAGAACAGACTCTACGATGGCCGCGTAGAATTGGACCATCATTGCCTGTGGCAAATTGTGCTTCCTCAGCTGCCACAGGAAGTACATCCTCCATTGTGCCTTTTTGACTGTGGAGTTGATGGTGGCCCCCCACTTAAGGTCCTTGGAGATGATGGTTCCCAGGAACTTAAAAGACTCCACAGATGTGACTGTGGTGTTGTTGATGGTGAGTGGGGTGAGGGGAGGGGGAGCTCTCCTAAAGTCTACAATCAGTTCCACTGTCTTAAGAGCATTGAGCTCCAGGTTGTTGCGATGGCACCAGGACGCCAGCTGTGACACTTCCTGTCTGTAGGCAGATTCCTCCCCATCCTAGATCAGTCCAATCAGGGTTGTGTCATCCGCAAACTTGAGAAGCTCGACAGAGGGGTCTGTGGAGGTGCAGTCGTTGGTGTAGAGAGAGTAGAGGAGGGAGAGTACGCAGCCTTGCGGTGCTCCTATGCTGAGTGTTTGCGGGTCCGAGATGTGCTTTCCCAGCCTCACATGCTGCTTCTTGTCTGTCAGGAAGCTGGTGATCCACCGACAGAGAGGTTCAGGCACAGTCAACTCGGAAAGTTTGGAGCGTAGTAGCTCTGGCACAATGGTGTTGAATGCAGAGCTAAAATCAACAAACAGGATCCTCGCATAGGTCCTCACAGTGTGTGTGTGTCTATATATATATATATAGTGTGTGTGTGTGTGTGTGTGTGTGTGTCTATATATATATATATATAGTGTGTGTGTGTGTGTGTGTGTGTGTGTGTGTGTGTGAATAATAAATACGTTTATTGGCCAAGTATTCACATACAATTGGTGCTCCGCCCGCAAGTGACAACATGACATACAGTGACAATCTATGATAATACAGATATATGAATCATCATTAGATATGATTGGGGGGCTGGAAGTTTGGAGAGTGTGTGTGTGTATACACACATGTATATATATATATATATATGCACTAGACTAGTGGGACCCATCGGGTCCCAGCATCACACGGGAGGGCTGGTCACCAACGCAATATTCCACCTCTCCACCAATTCCAATATTGCTGGCCAGTGGGGGGGGGGGGGGGGGGGGGTTCTGGAGCGCTAGTATGTGTGTTGTGGGTCAAAGGGACTGGTTTCCAGAGGGCTAGTATGGACATTGTGGGCCAAATGGATTCTTGGGCTGGCAGCTCAGTCACTCAGGCCAGGCAGCTTAGTCACTCTGGCCAGGCAGCTCAGTCACTCAGGCCAGGCAGCTCAGTCACTCAGGCCAGGCAGCTCAGTCACTCAGGCCAGGCAGCTCAGTCACTGGCCAGGCAGCATTTTAGAACCAATAGAAGCGTAGAAACATAGAAAATAGGTGCAGGAGTAGGCCATTCGGCCCTTCGAGCCTGCACTGCCATTCAATATGATCATGGCTGATCATCCAAATCAGTATCCCGTACCTGCCTTCTCTCCATACTCCCTGATCCCCTTAGCCACAAGGGCCACATCTAACTCCTTCTTAAATACAGCCAATGAACTGGCCTCAACTACCTTCTGTGGCGGAGAATTCCAGAGACCCACCACTCTCTGTGTGAAAAATGTTTTTCTCATCTCGGTCCTAAAAGATTTCCCCGTTATCCTTAAACTGTAACCCCTTGTTCTGGACTTCCCCAACATCGGGAACAATCTTCCTGCATCTAGCCTGTCCAACCCCTTAAGAATTTTGTAACTTTCAATAAGATCCCCCCTCAATCTTCTAAATTCTAGCGAGTACAATCCGAGTCTATCCAGTCTTTCTTCATATGAAAGTCCTGACATCCCAGAAATCAGTCTGGTGAAGCTTCTCTGTACTCCCTCTATGGCAAGAATGTCCTCAGATTTGGAGACCAGAACTGTACGCAATACTCCAGGTGTGGTCTCACCAAGACCCTGTACAACTGCAGTAGAACCTCCCTGCTCCTATACTCAAATTCTTTTGCTATGAAAGCTAACATACCATTCACTTTCTTCACTGCCTGCTGCACCTGCATGCCTACTTTCAATGACTTGTGTACCATGACACCCAGGTCTCGTTGCATCTCCCCTTTTCCAAATTGGCCACCATTCAGATAATAGTCTACTTTCCTGTTTTTGCCACCAGAGTGGATAACCTCACGTTTATCCACATTATACTGCATCTGCCATGCATTTGCCCACTCAGCCAGCCTATCCAAGTCACCTTGCAGCTTCCTAGCATCCTCTTCACAGGTAACACTGCCCCCCAGCTTCTTGTCATCCGCAAACTTGGAGATGTTGCATTCAATTCCCTCGTCCAGATCATTAATATATATTGTAAATAGCTGGGGTCCCATCACTGAGCCTTGCGGTACCCCACTAGTCACTGCCTGCCATTCTGAAAAGGACCCGTTTACTCCTACCCTTTGCTTCCTGACTGCCAGCCAGTTCTCTATCCATATCAATACTGAACCTCCAATACCGTGTGCTTTAAGTTTGTATGCTAATCTCTTATGTGGGACTTTGTCGAAAGCCTTCTGAAAGTCTAGATGTAACACATCCACAGGTTCTCCTTTATCCACTCTACTAGTTACATCCTCGAAAAATTCTATATGTTTCTATCAGACATGATTTACCTTTCATAAATCCATGCTGACTTTGTCCAATGATTTCACCACTTTCCAAATGTGCTGCTATCCCATCTTTAATAACTGACTCTAGCAGTTTCCCCACTACCGATGTCAGACTAACTGGTCTGTAATTCCCCGTTTTCTCTCTCCCTCCCTTTTTAAAATGTGGGGTTACATTAGCTGCCCTCCAATCCTCAGGAACTTCTCCAGAATCTAAAGAGTTTCGGAAAATTATCACTAGTGCATCCACTATTTGTGGGGCTACTTCCTTAAGTACTCTGGGATGCAGCCTATTGGCCCTGGGGATTTATCGGCCTTTAATCCGTTCAATTTACCTAACACCACTTCCCGGCTAACCTGGATTTCACTCAGTTCCTCCATCTCATTTGACCCCCGGTCACCTTCTATTTCCGGCAGATTATCTATGTCTTCCTTAGTGAAGACAGAACCAAAGTAGTTATTCAATTGGTCTGCCATGTCCTTGTTCCCCATGATCAATTCCCCCGATTCTGACTGCAAGGGACCCACATTTGTTTTACCTCATCTTTTTCTCTTCACTTATCTATAAAAACTTTTGCAGTCAGTTTTTATGTTCCCTGCCAGTTTTCTTTCATAATCTATTTTCCCTTTCCTAATTAAGCCCTTTGTCCTCCTCTGCTGGATTCTGAATTTCTCCCAGTCCTCTGGTAGGCTGCTTTTTCTGGCTAATTTGTATGCTTCATCTTTTGTTTTGATACTGTCCCTGATTTCCCTTGTTATCCATCCTGATTTATTCTTTTGCCAAACTGGGATGAATAATTGTTGTAGTTCATGCATGCAGTCTTTAAATGCCTTCCATTGCATATCCACCATCAACCCTTTTAGAATCAATTGCCAGTCTATCTTGGCTAATTCACATCTCATACCCTCAAAGTTACCTTTCTTTAAGTTCAGAACCATTTGTTTCTGAATTAACAATGTCACTCTCCATCCTAATGAAGAACTCGACCATATTATGGTCACTCTTGCCCAAGGGGCCATGCACAACAAGACTACTAACTAACCCTTCCTCATTACTCAAAACCCAGTCTAAAATAGCCTGCTCTCTCGTTGGTTCCTCTACATGTTGGTTTAGAAAACTATCCCGCAAACATTCCAAGAAATCCTCTTCCTCAGCACCCCTGCCAATTTGATTCACCCAATCTACATGCAGATTGAAGTCACCCATTATAACTGTTTTACCTTTGTTGCACGCATTTCTAATTTCCTGTTTGATACCATCCCCAACTTCACTACTACTGTTAGGTGGCCTGTACACAACACCCACTAGCGTTTTCTGCCCCTTAGTGTTTCGCAGCTCTACCCATATCGATTCCACGTCCTCCAAGCTAATGTCCTTCCTTTCTATTGCGTTAATCTCCTCTCTAACCAGCAACTCTACCCCACCTCCTTTTCCTTTCTGTCTATCCCTCCTGAATATTGAATATATCCCTGGATGTTCAGCTCACAGCCTTGGTCACCCTGGAGCCATGTCTCCGTGATCCCAACTATATCATAGTCTTTAATAGCTATCTGCACATTCAACTCATCCACCTTATTGCGAATGCTCCTTGCATTGAGACACAAAACCTTCAGACTTGTTTTTACAACACTCTTACCCCTTATTCAATTGTGTTGAAACGTTGCCCTTTTTGATTTTTGCCCTAGATTTGTCTGCCTGCCACTTTTACTTTTCATTTCAATTCAATTCAATTCAATTCAATCTTTATTGTCATTGTACAGTGTACAATACAGAGGCAACGAAATGTAGTTGGTATCTCCGAACGGCGAACTTACGAATAAACAAGTAATTGTGCAGTAGTATGAGTATATACATCTATACATATACAGTGTCCGGGGTGGGGGGGGGGGGGGGGGGGAGACAGGCAGTCATTGAGGTACAGCGTTGAGAAGTGTGACAGCCGCAGGGAAGAAGCTGTTCTTGAGCCTGCTGGTCCGGCAGCGGAGGGACCTGTAGCGTCTCCCGGATGGGAGGAGGGTAAACAGCCTATGGTTGGGGTGTGAGCTGTCCCTGGCGATGCTGTGCACCCTGCGCAGGCATCGTTTACTATGGACAGATTCAATGGAGGGGAGTGAGGAGCCTGTGATGCGTTGGGCGATCTTCACCACCCTCTGCAGAACTTTCCGGTCGGCGACAGAGCAGTTGCCATACCATACTGTGATGCAGTTGGTAAGGATGCTCTCGATGGTGCAGCGGTAGAAGTTCACCAGAATCTGGGGAGACAGGTGGACCTTCTTAAGTCTCCTCAGGAAGAAGAGACGCTGGTGAGCCTTCTAGATCAGCGAGGATGTGTTGAGCGTCCAGAAGAGGTCATCGGAGATGTTGACCCCCAGGAACCTGAAGCTGGAGACACGTTCCACCTCCATCCCATTGATATGAATGGGGGTGTGCATGCAGCCTCTCGATCCCCTGAGCTATCTTAGTAAGCCTTTCTCCCTGCTACTGATTGCTTCTACCCTCATTTTATACCCCTCTTTCTCTCTGCTCACCACTTATTCTCTGTTTGTTATTTTTTTCTTCATTTTACCCTACATGTTGGGCCTGAGTGCTTCCCTTCTCTGCCTCCTGCCTCACACACTGTGTACTAGCTTTCTCTATTTGAGTCCCCCCCCCCCAACCATTCTAGTTTAAGGTCTCCCCAGTAGCCTTTGCAAATCTCCCCACCAGGATATTGGTCCCCCTCGGGTTCAAGTACAACCCGTACTTTTTATACAGGTCACACCTTCCCCAATAGAGGCACATTTTGCAACCATTTTAGAACCTATAGACACTTTTTTGCAACAATTTTAGAACCTATAGTGGGGGGGAGGGGTTGACAAATTGGGAGTTGAAGGGGAAGTGGCTACAGGGAAAATTACAAAAGATTCTCAAATTAATGGGAAGGAAAGTTCGAGAAGGGACAACAGAGTAAGGTCAGGGCCAATTGCGAGTGGCGCGAGGGGGAAGTGAATACGGAGTTCAAAGTATTGTATATGAATGCGCGAAGTATAAGGAATAAAGTGGACGAGCTTGAGGCTCAGTTAGAAACTGGCAAGTATGATGTTGTGGGAATTACTGAGGCATAGCTGCAAGAGGGCCAGGGCTGGGAACTGAATATTCAAGGGTATACCTCCTATCGAAAAGACAGACAGGTGGGCAGAGGGGGTGGGGTAGCTCTGTTGGTGAGGAATGAAATTCAGTCCCGTGCAAGGGGTGACATTGAAACAGGAGATGTGGAGTCAGTATGGATAGAACTAAGGAATTGTAGCGGTAAAAATACCCTAATGGGACTAATCAGCAGTAGCCTGGACATAGGGCGCAAGTTGAATCAGGAGTTAAAATTGGCATGTAGTAAAGGTAATGCTGTGGTTGTTATGGGAGATTTCAACATACAGGTAGACTGGGAAAATCAGGTTGGTACTGGACCCCAAGAAAGGGACTTTGTGGTGGATTCTTTGAACAGCTTGTATTGGAGCCTATGGACTCAGGATCAGTTCCTGTGAATTTGAGGGTAGCTAATGTTATCCCACTTTTTAAGAAAGGCGGGAGAGAGAAAACAGGGAATTATAGACCAGTTAGCCTGACATCGGTTGTGGGGAAGATGCTGGAGTCAATTATAAAAGATGAGATAACCGAACATTTGGATAACAGTAACAGGATCGGTCCGAGTCGGCATGGGTTTACGAAGGGGAAATCATGCTTGACTAATCTTCTGGAATTTTTTGAAGATGTAACTAGGAAAATGGACAATGGTAAGCCAGTGGATGCAGTGTACCTGGACTTTCAGAAAGCATTTGATAAGGTCCCACATAGGAGATTAGTGGGCAAAATTAGAGCACATTGTATTGGGGGTAGAGTGCTGACATGGATAGAGAAGTGGTTGGCAGACAGGAAACAAAGAGTAGGGATTAACGGATCCCTTTCAGAATGGCAGGCAGTGACTAGTGGGGTACCGCAAGGCTCGGTGCTGGGACCGCAGCTATTTACAATATACATCAATGATTTGGATGAAGGGATTCAAAGTAACATTAGCAAATTTGCAGATGACACAAAACTGGGTGGCAGTGTGAACTGTGAGGAGGATAGAAACATAGAAAATAGGTGCAGGAGTAGGCCATTCGGCCCTTCGAGCCTGCACCGCCATTCAATGTGATCATGGCTGATCATCCAACTCAGTATCCCGTACCTGCCTTCTCTCCATACCCCCTGATCCCTTTAGCCACAAGTGCCACATCTAACGCCCTCTTAAATATAGCCAATGAACTGGCCTCAACTACCTTCTGTGGCAGAGAATTCCAGAGACTCACCACTCTCTGTGTAAAGATGCTGTGGGAATGTAGGGTGACTTGGACAGGTTGGGGGAGTGGGCAGATGCATGGCAGATGCAGTTTAATGTGGATAAATGTGAGGTTATCCACTTTGGTAGCAAAAACAGAAAGGCAGATTACCATATAAATGGCATCAAGTTGGGAAAAGGGGAAGTACAATGGGATCTGGGGGTCCTTGTACATCAGTCTGTGAAAGTAAGCATGCAGCTACAGCAGGCAGTGAAGAAAGCGAATGGCATGTTGGCCTATAACAAGAGGAATCGAATATTGGAGCAAAGAGGTCCTTCTGCACTTGTACAGGGCCCTAGTGAGACCACACCTGGAGTATTGTGTGCAATTTTGTTCCCCTAATTTGAGGAAGGACATGCTTGCTATTGAGGGAGTGCAGTGTAGGTTTACAAGGTTAATTCCTGGGATGGCGGGACTATCATATGCTGAGAGATTGAAGCAGCTGGGCTTGTAGTCTCTGGTGTTTAGAAGGATGAGAAGGGTTCTCATTGAAACATATAAGATTGTTAAGGCATTAGACACGCTGGAGGCAGGAAACATGTTCCCGATGTTGGCGGAGTCCAGAACCAGGGGCCACAGTTTAAGAATAAGGAATAAGCCATTTAGAACGGAGACGAGACACTTTTTCTCACAGAGAGTGGTGAGTCTATGGAATTCTCTGCCTCAGAGGGCGGTGGAGGCAGGTTCTCTGGATGCTTTCAAGAGAGAGCTAGATAGGGCTCTTGAAGATAGCGGAGGCAGGGGATACGGGGAGAAGGCAGGAATGGGGTACTGATTGGGGATGATCAGCCATGATCACATTGAATGGCGGTGCTGACTCAAAGGGCCGAATGGCCTCCTCCTGCACCTATTGCCTATTGTCTATTGTCTATTGTCTATGATGGTGGATGGGCTGCCTTGGTTTGGATGATATTGAATTTACTGAGTGATGTTGGAAAGTGTTCCACCACATCCTCCCCAATGCATTGCAGATGTTGGAAAGGAATGTTGGGAGGTGAATCATCCACCAGTCACCAGATTTACGGCCTCTGACCGGCTCAGTGTTTAATGGTGGGTCTTGCCACTTTTGTGATCAATGGTTACCTCCAGCATGTTGATGTGATGCCAATAGTAGGATCAAGTCCACAGTTCATCTCTAGTATGATTTTCTACCTCACTAATCTGCAAACAATAGTTGTCTTTGGTTGCAGAACAACTGTGCTTCACGAACACTGATTTCCCAAATGCCAACGGTGAAATGTCGTGCCAACATTCACACCACATTCTTGGTCCATTGTCAGAGCTTTAAATTCCTGTCAGTTTAGATATAACAGTGGTTTAGTTTATTGTCACGTTACACCAAGTACAGTGAAAAGGTTAACTTAATTGCTTTGCACATGGGCTAGAGTTCAATGTCGCAGCTCAAATGGCTTCAAGCAGGTAACTCCTTGCACAATGAAAGAGGATCTTGTCTACCTTTTGAGACTCGAGGCTGCAGATGCTGTAGGTAGTCCGTGAGTCGGGCAGCATCTGTGGCATCAAAGGGGTAGTCGACATTTCAGGTCATGAATGCATCAGAGAGGGGATTTGTCCAGGATCGAGACAGGAGAGGTTTGAGACTGGAGCTGACAGGCGGGCGGTCACGGTGGTGCAGTGATAGAGTTGCTGCCTTACAGCAAATACAGCTCCGGAGACCCGGGTTCGATCCCGACTACGAGTGTTGTCTGTATGGGCTTTGGACGTTATCCCCGTAATCTGCGTGGGTTTTCTCCGAGGATGTAACAAGTTGAATGGATAAGGGAGAGCCAGTGGACGTGGTGTATCTGGACTTTCAAAAAACCTTTGACAAGGTCCCACACAAGAGATTAGTGTGCAACATTAGAGCACATGGTATTGGGGGTAGGGTATTGACATGGATGGAGAACTGGTTGGCAGACAGGAAGCAAACAGTAGGAATTAACAGGTCCTTTTCAGAATAGCAGGCAGTGACTAGTGGGGTGCCGCAAGGCGCTGTACTGGGAACCCAGTTGTTTACAATATACATTAATGATTTAGAACATCTCTAAGTTTGCGGATGACACAAAGGAGCTGCGATGAGGATGCTATGAGGCTGCAGTGTGACTTGGACAGGTTGGGTGAGTGGGCAGATGCATAGCAGATGCAGTATAATGTGGATGAATGTGAGGCTATCCACTTTGGTGGCAAGAACAGGAAGGCAGATTATTATCTGAATGGTGTCAGATTAGGAAAAGGGGAGGTGCAACGTGACCTGGTTGTGCTTGTACATCAGTCACTGAAAGTAAGCATGCAGGTACAGCAGGCAGTGAAGAGAGTTAATGACATGTTGGTCTTCATTGAAAGAGGATTTGAGTTTAGGAGCAAGGAGGTCCTGTAGCAGTTGTACAGGGCCCTGGTGAGACCGCACCGGGAGTATTGTGTGCAATTTTGGTCTCCTAATTTGAGGAAGAACATTATTGGTATTGAGGTAGTGCAGCGTAGGTTCACCAGGTTAATTCCCAGGATGGCGGGACTGACATATGATGAAAGAATGGGTGGACTGTGCTTGTATTAACCAGAATTTAGAAGGATGAGAGGTAATCTTACAGAAACATATAAAATTCTTAAAGGATTGGACAGGTTAAATGCAGGAAAAATGTTTCCGATGTTGGGGGAGTCCAGAACCAGGGGTCACAGTTTAAGAATAAGGGGTAGGCCATTTAGGACTGAGATGAGGAAACACCTTTTCACCCAGAAAGTTGTGCATGTGGAATTCTCTGCCACAGAAGACAGTGGAGGCCAATTCATTAGATGTTTTCAAGAGAGACTTAGATTTAGCTCTTGGGGCTAAGGGATTCAAGGGATATGGGGAAAAAGCCAGAATGGGGTACTGAATTTGGATGATCAGCCATGATCCTATTGAATGGTGGTGCAGGTTCGAAGAGACGAATGGCCTACTCCTGCCCCCATTGTCTATGTTTCTATGTCAACCATCCTTCTGCCTCCACAGGTGCAGCCCAACCAGTTTGTTGCCAATTGAAACAATGGTGTTGGCAACCTTTGTTTAAGCAATGAGATTTCACTCTGCATTCTCACATTTGCAGAAATGTAATAATTGTGACTAACCTTTGGGTTTTTACAGATTTAAAGCGATTGGCTGAAGAGAGGAAACTGGAGAAACATTGGCATTATGGATTCGATGCGGAAAGTAGCAGTTGAGCACCGAGCTGTTTCCCAGTGGCTACACGTGATGATGGGATTCCTAGTTGGATGGTCCGTGGCAGGGTCCAGTGAGCCTCTGGTTCTTCACATCGATGAAGAACAACCACCTTACAGTATCATCGGGGACATAAATGCAGGTCTTCCCCCCGGCCACATCACTAGTAGTTTCTTCACACATGAGACCGATGGCTCTGGCATGTCCACCGACCTCATCATTGATGAAATGACGGGAATTATTAAGACAGCCAGGGTGCTGGATCGTGAGACCAGGGATAAGTACCGATTTGTTGCGGTGAATTTAGGAGGCGATACAGTTGAAGTGGTGATATTAGTCAATGATATAAACGACAATGCTCCTGTCTTTCCCAGCAGTCAGATGCGACTGAAAATATCGGAGCAGACACCTGTGGGAACTCGGTTTCGCTTGGACTCGGCTATCGATGCCGATAGAGGCCAGTTTAGCACCCAGGGATATTTCATACATAGTGGAAATGTAGGGCAGTCCTTTAGGCTGGAAACTAAAAGACTGACTGAGACACTGGACTTGGAGCTGGTGGTCAACAGTCCCTTGGACAGGGAAGAGAGATCCACCTACACTCTGGTGATTGAAGCCTTTGATGGTGGTGCTCCTCGAAAAACAAGTCAGATGACTTTGTACGTCACCATTTTGGATGTCAATGACAATGCGCCACTATTTAATCAGACTCGATACCATGCTATAATCTCAGAGAGTCTACAGCCCGGCAGTAGATTTCTCCAGGTCTTTGCCATAGATGCAGATGAAGGAAATAATGCAGTGGTTATTTATGAGATCAACAGGAGGCAGAGTGATCCCAACCAGTTCTTTGCCATTGACTCAAAGACCGGTGTCATCAAATTAAACAAAGGATTGGATTATGAAATGAAGAAAGTTCATGAGCTGGTGGTCCAAGCTCGAGACAATGCTACACATCCTGAAATAACGACGGCATTTGTTACAGTTCAGGTTAAGGATTACAATGATAACCAGCCCACTCTCACCATCATCTTTCTCAGTGAAGATGGTTCACCTCACATATCTGAGGGAGCTCAACCTGGTCAGTTTGTGGCCAGGATCTCTGTGTCTGATCCTGATTATGGAGAATATGCCAAAGTCAATGTATCCTTGGATGGTGGTGATGGTAAATTTGGACTAACTACCAAGGATAATATTATTTATTTAATTTGTGTGGACCAGATGTTAGACAGAGAGGAGAAAGATAGTTATCAGCTGAGTGTTACAGCCACTGATTCTGGAACACCGCCTCTCAGAGCTGAATCAACCTTTACCATTCATGTCACTGATGTTAATGACAACCCACCAGTCTTTGATCATTCAAGGTATAGACAATCCATTCCAGAGGTTCTATACCCTGGAAGCTTTGTGCTACAAGTAACTGCCAGAGATAAAGATGACGGCATTAATGGTGATATTGTTTATGGAATTGTCAACAACCCAGAGTCTCACTCCGAGTGGTTCACCATTGATCAAGTCACTGGAGTTATCACCACAGCTGCAACTCTGGACTACGAAACCGACCCAGCTCCCACATTGACCGTGTTGGCCACTGATCGTGGAAACAGGCCTCTGTCTTCCTCTGTGACTGTCACCATAGCGATCCAGGATGTTAACGATAATGAGCCTGTGTTCAGCAGAAATTTCTATAATACTTCAATCAAAGAGAACGAACCCCCTGGGACCTGCTTCCTGAAGGTAGGCATCTCCTGGCTTTGTGAATGATTAATTAATGACAATGGGAATTAACTGGTAATGTGATTATATTAAAGTGTGAATAATCAACAAGTGTTCATCAGAGGATAGGGTTGGAAAACTCTCCAATCTCCTGTCACCTGTATATTTGTGGTAGCCTTCCCCATACAATAGGATCTTGTGTTGAGATTGTAATGAGAAACGAGCAAGGTAAAATCTTGCAACATAAACCCAATGTTCTAAATAATCCGAGGAATGTTAAAGCTGCTTCATGATGGATATTGGAAAGTATGGAAAGAAGCTGATGGAATGTTCGCCTTTGTGTCGTGGAATGTGTTCTAAGCAAAGTTACAGTGATATAAACTCCCGTCCGATCCCACTGTAGCAGTCAGCCATGCCCTTGACCATACTATGGTTGGGGTTCCAGACTAACATGGGATAATTAAGCAGTCCAGATTTAACTGAATGGTGAAACAAGCTGCACATTTTCTGTGATCTTTAGATATTTTATTATCATCTATACTGAGGTACAGTGAAAAGTTCTGCTTTACTTGCTATCCAAAAAGATCAGATAATGCGCTACATTAGTACAATCGGTTCAAACTCAAGTCCAACAGGTGGAGCAAAGGGGAAGATACAGAGTGCAGAATATAGTTCTCGGCATTGTAGCGCATCAGTTCCACAGACAAAGTCCAATGTCCGCAATGAGGTGGAGGTGAATCGGACAGCACCCTAGCTTATGGAAGGACCGTTGAGAAGCCTGATAACAGAGGGGAAGAAGCTGTTCCTGAGTCTGGTGTCCAACAGGAGCAGGGAGGAGAAGGAATGACTGGGATGGGACACATTTTTGATAATGCTAGCGGCTTTTCTGAGGCAGCATGGTGTAGATGGAGTCAATTGTGGGGAGTCTTGGGGTCTGTGTAATGGAGTGGAAAACACCTACACCTCTGCAATTTCTTGTGATCTTGAGCAGAGCTGTGATGCAACTCGACAGTGTGGAAGTTGGTATGAGCTAGTCGACACAAGCTGAATTTCCTGTCTATTCTGGCAATTATTCACGTTGGTGTGTCGTCTCGGCTGTTGAATCAATATGAGTGGTCCATGGCAGATCATTCACAGAGTTAAAGAGTCACACCATACAGAATGAGGCCCTTTGGCCCAACTTACCTATGCCAACTCATCTGTAATATTAATGTTCAAGAAGGAACTGCAGATGCTGGAAAATCGAAGGTAGACTAAAGTGCTGGAGAAACTCAGCGGGTGCGGCAGCATCTATGGAGCGAAGGAAATAGGCAACGTTTCGGGCCAAAACCCTTCTTCAGACTGATGCAGGGTGGGGGAGGGGGGGGCTGGAAGAAGAAGGGAAGAGGAGGAGCCAGAGGGCTGAGGGAGAGCTGAGAAGGGGAGGAGACAGCAAGGGCTACCGGAAATTGGAGAAGTCAATGTTCATGACGCTGGGGTGCAGACTGCCCAAGCGGAATATGAGGTGCTGCTCCTCCAATTTCTGGTGGTGCTCACTCTGGCCATGGAGGAGGCCCAGGACAGAAAGGCCAGATTGGGAATGGGAGGGGGAGATGAAGTGCTGAGCCACTGGGAGATCAGATATTAATGCCTTGAAACTAGCGCTCAACCATTTCCATCACAGCACCATTGATCCTGTTTCATGCTTCCTGAAGTCTTAAAATAGATCGGAATCAGTCATAGAATCACAGAAAACAGGGCAAAAAACAGGTTTTATGGCAGTCATTAAAAACGTTTCAAACTTAATCCTACTTTCCAGCACTGGGTCCTCAGCTCTGCAGGTCACAGCTCTCAGTACTCATCTAGTTCGACTCGAGTGTGATGAGAGGTCCCATCTCACCATCCGTCAGGACGTGAGTTGCAGATGCCTCATATCTCCTCTAATTCTTATATCATTATAGAGTCATACAGCATGGACATCATCTGTCTGTGCTTGTCCAATAACCCTCTAAACATGTCCTATCAATGCACCTGTCCATTTGTCTCTTGAATGTTATGATAGTACCTGCCTCAACTACCTCCTCCAGCAGCTCATTCCATATACGCACCACCCTTTGTGTAAAAATGTTATTCCTCGGGTTCCTTTTAAATCTTTCCCCTCTCACCTTAAACCAATGTCCTCTGATCCTCAATTTCCCCCTTCTCTGGGCAAGAGACTCTGTGCATTTACACAATCTATTCCTCTCATATATTTATACACCTGTGTAAGATTGCCCCTCATCCTCCTGCGCTCCAAGGAATAAACTCCTAGCCTGGTCAACCTCTCCCTGTAGCTCAGGCCCTCGAGTCCTGAACATAATACCCAAAATTACTTTACTTATCTTCTACAGTTATTTGACTTGATTATTGAAATAATCAGGAAATAGGACCTTCATAGCAAAAGGATTTGAGTATAGGAGCAGGGAGGTTCTACTTCAGTTGTATAGGGTCTTGGTGAGACCACACCTGGAGTATTGCGTACAGTTCTGGTCTCCAAATCTGAGGAAGGACATTATTGCCATAGAGGGAGTGCAGACTGATTCCTGGGATGTCAGGACTGTCTTATGAACAAAGACTGGATAGACTCGGTTTATACTCTCTAGAATTTAGGAGATTGAGAGGGGATCTTATAGAAACTTACAACATTCTTAAGGGGTTGGACAGGCTAGATGCAGGAAGATTGTTCCCGATGTTGGGGAGGTCCAGGACAAGGGGTCACAGCTTAGGGATAAGGGGGAAATCCTTTAGGACCGAGATGAGAAGGACTTTTTTTCACACAGAGAGTGGTGGGTCTCTGGAACTCTCTGCCACAGAGGGTAGTTGAGGCCAGTTCATTGGCTATATTTAAGAGGGAGTTATATGTGGCCCTTGTGGCTAAGGGGATCAGAGGGTATGGAGAGAAGGCAGGTATGGGATACTGAGTTGGATGATCAGCCATGATCATATTGAATGGCGGTGCAGGCTCGAAGGGCCGAATGGCCTACTCCTGCACCTAATTTCTATGTTTCTATGACCTTGCAGCTCACAACTGACCAGGGGAGGAGATGGGAAGATGTGGCCAGTGGTGGGATCCCGTTGGCAAAAATGTCGCAGGATTATATGTTGTATGTGACGGCTGGTAGGGTGGAAGGTGAGGACATGGGGGACTCTGTCCTTGATACGAGTATGGGGATGGGGAGTTAGAGCAGAGCTACGGGGCATAGAGGAGGCCCTGGTGAGAGCCTCATCTATAGTCGAAGAGGGGAACCCCCGTTCCCTAAAGAATGAGGCCCTGGTTTAGAGCATCTCATCCTGGGTGCAGATGCGGCATAGACGGAGGAATTGGGAGTGGGGGATGGAGTCCTTACAGGAAGCAGGGTGGGAAGAAGAGTAGTCCAGCTAGCCATGGGAGTCAGTGGGTGTGTAGTAGATGTCGGTCAGTAGTCTGTTACCTGCGATGGAGATAGTGAGGTCTAGAAACGGTAGGGAGATGTTGGAAATGGTCCAGGTGTATTTGAGTGCCAGATGGAAGTTAGTGATGAAAGGGATGAAGTCAGTGAGTTGTGTGTGGGTGCAGGGGTAGCACCAATGCAGTCGTCAATGTAGCGGAGGTAGAGTTCGGGGATGGGGCCCTGGTACGTCTCGAACAAGGATTGTTCGACGTACCCTACAAAGGCAGGCATAGCTGGGGCCCACGCACGTGCCCATTGCTACGCCTTGGATATGGAGGAAATGGGAGGAGTCAAAGGAAAAGCTGTGGAGGGTGAGGACCAGCTCCGCTAGGCGGAGGAGAGTATCTGTAGATGGGGATTGGGTGGTTCTGCAGTCGAGGAAGAAATGGGGGGCTTTAAGACCCTCCTGGTGGGGGATGGAGGTGTAGAGTGACTGGACATCCATGGTGAAGATGAGGGAATGGGGTCGTGGAAAACAGAAGTCATGAAGGAGATGAAGAGCGTGAGAGGTGTCTTCGACATTGGTGATCATTTTCCAATGTTCTTTCGACTCTGGATCAGTTTCTATGGACGAGAGGGTAGCCAATGTAACTCCACTTTTTAAGAAAGGAGAGAGAGAGAAAACGGGGAATAATAGACCAGTTCGAATTACATCGGCACTGGGGAATTATTAAAGATGTTATAGCAGCGCATTTATCAAGCAGTGACAGGCCAGTCAAACTCAGCATGGATTTATGAAGGGGAAATTATGCATGACTAATCTTCTGGAATTTTTTGAGGATGTAACAAGTAGAATGGATAAGGGAGAGCCAGTGGATGTGGTGTATCTGGACTTTCAAAAAGCCTTTGACAAGGTCCCACACAAGAGATTAATGTGCAAAATTAGAGCACATGGTACTGAGGGCAGGGTATTGACATGGATGGAGAACTGGTTGGTAGACAGGAAGGAAAGATGTAAGGAGCAGAATTTGGCCATTTGGCCCATCGAGTCTACTCCGCCATTCTCCTGCCTTTTCCCATTAACCCTGACACCCGTACTAATCTTCCAATCCCCCACTTAAAAATATTCATTGACTTGGTCTCCACATCCGTGGCAATAAGTTCCAGATTCATCACCCCCTGACTAAAGAAATTCCTCCTCATTTAGCTCATTAATATTGAAAATTTGGAAGGGAACTTTAACCCCCACAATTAAAATGTGGGCGGCAGAAATGTTGGAGACGTTACAATTGGAAAGAATCAGATTTGTCCTACTGGACAAATATAATTCTTTCGAACAAATATGGTCTCCATATATACAGTACCTAGAGAAGTAGCTGCTCTTGACAACACAGCTTGACGGGTACCCTGCGGGACTTGATGAGAATAACATATTCTTATACTAGGATTAATAAGCATGTCTTCATTGATACTATTATTTGTAATAGTTTTAGATAAAACATATTTGGTTGTTTTTCATTTATATATATATATAATATTTTTTTATTTTTCTGGTAACCTTATTTTCTTTTTCTATTTTCTTTTTCTCTTTTATATAATCAAATTATTATTTAATCACTCTCTTTTTGATTTAAAACTACTCTATCTCTATCTTTTTTTTCCTAAAAAATAGAAGATAATAACTTTCATTGGGTTATTTTAAAAAAAAATTTGGAATTAAGTTGATGTTTGCAAAACTGTTTACAATATTGTAAATCGATTACTTCTAATAAAAGAAATTAAACTAATCTTCCAATCCCCCACTTAAAAATATTCATTGACTTGGTCTCCACATCCGTGGCAATGAGTTCCAGATTCATCACCCCCTGACTAAAGAAATTCCTCCTCATTTAGCTTTAGAGGTAAAGTCCAGAATCAGGCCATTCGGCCCACCAAGTCAGCACCATCCAGCGATTCCCTCACTTTGACCTTATCCTACACACACTGGGGATAATTATACAATTACACCAAGCCAATTAACCTACAAACCTGCACGTCTTTGGAGTGTGGGGGGAAACTGAAAATCTTGGAGAAAACCCACGCAGGTCACGGGGAGAACGTACAAACGCCGTACAGACAGCACCCGTATTGGGATCGAACACGCCTCTTTGTAAGACAGCAGCTCTACCGCTGCGCCACCGTGCCACCTCATCTCCTTTCTAA
Organism: Raja brachyura; assembly: GCA_963514005.1. The sequence continues at coordinate 436,453 of CAUPSL010000981.1, forward strand.
CGTGGAATGTCTATAGTCAGAGAGTGGCGGACCTGTGCATCTTTTTACCTCCAGTCCGTCACTATCTCCACCCATCTTCCAACCCCCTCCCCGCATCCACCTATCACTTTCTAGGCTTTGTCCCATCCCCACCTCTTTTTTCCAGCTTCCTTCCCTCCAATCCATCAGTCTGCAGAAGGGTCCTGACTGAAAACGCCATCAGTCCATTCCCGCCACACATGCTGCCTGACCCGCTGAGTTCCTCCAGCACTTTTCAAAATTCCAGCATCTGCAGTCTCTTGTCAATCATAAAAGTCAATCATTGATTTTTAACATATATAACCATATAACCATATAACAATTACAGCACGGAAACAGGCCATCTCGGCCCTTCAAGTCCGTGCCGAACAACTTTTTTCCCTTAGTCCCACCTGCCTGCACTCATACCATAACCCTCCATACCCTTCTCATCCATATGCCTATCCAATTTATTTTTAAATTATACCAACAAACCTGCCGCCACCACTTCCACTGGAAGCTCATTCCACACCGCTACCACTCTCTGAGTAAAGAAGTTCCCCCTCATGTTACCCCTAAACCTCTGTCCCTTAATTCTAAAGTCATGTCCTCTTGTTTGAATGATATATATCATTTGTTTTTATTTATGGAAGACACAGAGGATATCCATCACAGAAAAATTCACTGATTGCCTCATTGGCAAATACATTATTGCTCATATTAGTTTTTTGAGATGGCTACTACTTCAATGTCAAGGACCAGGACATTCATCCCCTCAGACTTGCACTGTCCTTCCAACAGATGATGGCCAACCTGGGTCTGGTAATCTTGGCACATACCCAGACCCCCACCATCCTTCACTCAGTGTGACACCATCACTAAATTGTCTCAAATTCAAATCCAAATTCAGATTCACATTTAATGTCACATGCACCAATGAATTGACAGTGATATTTGAGCAGCCACGCATCCACACAATTAAAAAGAATGACAGAACTTAACATAAACACCCACCACAGTGATCGCTGTGATGGAAGGCAATAACGTTCGGTCAGTCTTCCTCATTTTGTTCATCTGTGTATGGGGCCTTGACCCTCTGGAATCGCCGCTACGGACGCACCCCGAACATTGCCTTGTGCACTCAGAGAATAGTCTTTATCTGGAACAGGCTGCCAGAGGAAGCTTTAGAAGTGGATATGACATTTGGACAGGTCCACGGATAGGGTTTAGAGGGATGTGGGCCAAATGTGGGTCAACAAAATAGAGAGAGTACAGAGGAGATTTACTAGAATGTTGCCTGGGTTCCAGCAACTAAGTTACAGAGAAAGGTTGAACAAGTTAGGTCTTTATTCTTTGGAGCGCAGAAGGTTAAGGGGGGACTTGATTGAGGTCTTTAAAATGATGAAAGGGACAGACAGAGTTGGCGTGGATAAGCTTTTCCCATTGAGGGTAGGAAAGATTCAAACAAGAGGGCATGACATGAGAATTAAGGGACAGAAGTTTAGGGGTAACATGAGAGGGAACTTCTTTACTCAGAGAGTGGTGGCTGTGTGGAATGATCTTCCTGCAGAAGTGGTGGAGGCAGGATCGATTTTAACATTTAAAAGTAAAGTGGATAGGTATATGGACGGGAAGGGAATGGAGGGGTATGGTCTGAGTGCAGGTAGATGGGACTAGGGGAAAATAAATGGTCGGCACGGACTGGAAGGGCCGAGAAGGCCTGTTTCCGTGCTGTAATTGTTATATGGTTATATGGTTATATGGTTAAAGAGTAGGAATTAACAGGTCCTTTTCAGAATGGAAGGCAGTGATTAATGGGGTACCGCAAGGCTCGGTGTTGGGACCCCAGTTATTTACAATATATATTAGTGATTTAGACAAGGGAATTAAATGTGACATCTCTAGGTTTGCAAATGACACAAAGCTGGGTGGCAGTGCGAGAGGCGAGGAGGATGCTATGAGGCTGCAGGGTAATTTGGATAGGTTGGGTGAGTGGGCAGATGCATGGCAGATGCAGTGTATTGTGGATACATGTGAGGTTATCCACTTTGGTGATAAGAACAGGAAGGCAGATTATTATTGGAATTGTGTAGGAACAAAATGCAGATGCTAGTTTAGATCAAAGGTAGACACAAAGACTGTTTACAGACTGTAGACACCTTCAGACTGAATGGTGTCAGATTAGGAAAAGGTAAAGGTACAATAAGACAAGGTGTGCTTGTACATCAGTCACTGAAACAACCCATGCAGGTACAACAGGCAGTGAAGAAAGCGAATGGTATGTTGGCCTTCATTGCGAGAGGATTTCAGTTTAGGAGCAAGGAGGTCCTACTACAGTTGTACAGGGCCCTGGTGAGAGTGTTGTGTGCAATTTTGGTCTCCTAATTTGAGGAAGGACATTATTGCTATTGAGGGAGTGCAGCGTAGGTTTACCAGGTTAATTCCCGGGATGGCGGGACTGACGTTTGCTGAGAGAATGGAGCGACTGGGCTTGTATTCACTGGAATTTAGAAGAATGAGAGGAGATCTTAGAGAAATATATAAAATTCTTTAAGGATTGAACAGGCTAGATGCAGGAAAAATGTTCCCGATGTTGGGGGAGTCCAGAACTGAGATTAGGAAAATCTTTTTCACCCAAAGAGTTGTGAATCTGTGGAATTCTCTGCCACAGTAGGCAGTGGAGGCCAATTCACTGGATGTTTTCAAGAGGGAGTTCGATTTAACTCTTAGGACCGAAAGGAATCAACGGTTATGGGGAAAAAGCAGGAATAGTAAGATTGAACGAGAACTTACCAGTTCGAAGGTTGATCTTTATTTTATGAGGAGTCGAAGTGAGGGATTTCGTGAAGAGCCCGCCGGCGCGCATGCTCGACATACTTCAAAGTAGCGGCGTGGAATCACAGAAACCAACAATAGAAATGACTTCGCATAGTAAGATTGAAGTGACTAAGATTAGCAGATGAAGGTGACTGAGGGTTGGGCGAGGAGGGCACGAAATCCCTCACTTCGACTCCTCATAAAATAAAGATCAACCTTCGAACTGGTAAGTTCTCGTTCAATCTTACTATTTCATTTCGGAGTCACGTGAGCCACGTCCATGCTGACACACCACTACCAGGGATGGATGGGAGGAACAAACTTGCTCAATAGTTCATACTGCAAAACAAGAGCATATTTATTAATAACAAATCAAAAACCCCTCATGCGGGGACATCTCCACGTTCTGAACCTGCATTCAGCACGGCTTCTGCGAACTGTAGAGGAGCAGCAACAGGCTTGTTATAAAAACGCTGGAACACAGCTTCATTAGCCCATCCTGCTGTGGCGAGAATTTGGTCCATGGGCACCTCCATGACCCTCGCCGCTGACGTCGATGCAGCCCTGGTGGAATGAGACTTGAACACATTAGTGTCGATACCTGACTTACCCAAGACGACTCGAAGCCACCTGGATATCGTCTGGACTGTCACTCGATGATGAGGTCTCTTATGAGTGACAAGCAGGTATCTCTCCATTCCTCTGATGCGTGCCGTCACCTTGACATAGTGGCGGATATGTGAGGCTAAACATAGCCTAGCATCTGCGGGGTATGCCGGGAACTTCAGCTGCAGCCCTGTGCACCCAGGTCTATGCTGCTTTAGTAGCTCGTCAATGAAAAAGACTACTTCTGTAGGGGTAGAAGTCATTCTGTCGACACAAAGTTTGTGTAGTGTCTGTACCCTCTGAGCTGAAGTCAGCGCTAGTAACATCACCAGCTTCATGGTGAGTTGGTCCAGTTGGAGCCCTTCCATGGGAGACCACGTCCTGAGCAGGGTTAATACGTCCCTGACATCCCAGGTGATATTATAGCGTGGTGTAGGCGGATTCATATTGAATATACCCCGCATGAGTCTGGACACTAGCCTGTTGGATCCTACCCCAATATTGAGGTAGAATGATAGCGCACTTCTGGCGCTGTTGATGGCACTGTAACTTAAGTGTTCATCATGGTGCAACCCCGCGAGGAATTCCAGGACGTCGGTTATTGTCACGTCATCGTACGTGATGCGAGAGCGGCTGCAGTAGGCTTCCCACTTCTTAATATGCGAGCGGTATCTTCGCCTTGTGGACTCTCGACACGACGCCCCGATGGTATCCATGGTTGATTCCTGGGATGTCAGGACTTTCATATGAGGAAAGATTGGATAGACTCGGTTTGTACTCGATGGAATTTAGAAGATTGAGGGGGGATCTTATAGAAACCTACAAAATTCTTAAGGGGTTGGACAAGCTAGATGCTGGAAGATTGTTCCCGATGTTGGGGGAGTCCAGAACAAGGGGTCACAGTCTAAGGATAAGGGGGAATTCCTTTAGGACCGAAATGAGGAAAACATTCTTTACACAGAGAGTGGTGAGTCTCTGGAATTCTCTGCCACAGAAGGTAGTTGAGGCCAGTTCATTGGCTATATTTAAGAGGGCGTTAGATGTGGCACTTGTGGCTAAAGGGATCAGGGGGTATGGAGAGAAGGCAGGTACGGGATACTGAGTTGGATGATCAGCCATGATCACATTGAATGGCGGTGCAGGCTCGAAGGGCCGAATGGCCTACTCCTGCACCTATTTTCTATGTTTCTATGTTTCTATGGTCCGAGCCGAGAGGCCGTATTGGACTAACGGCCTGTTCAGAACCTGCAAGCCAACAAATTTAAATAGCCATGGCAGGGATGTGGCTCCCCTGAGACAGGGTGAGTAACCAATTGTGGGCAACCCTTCAAAAGGACCCAAGGTTCGTTGAGCATGTCAAAGACCACCGGATACCAAGGCTGTGTGGGCCAGTCGGGTATAATAAGGATGCCCTTGGCAGCATCTGCCTGAATCTTTCGCAATACCCGACTGATGAGGCAAAATGGGGGGAAGGCATAGAAAAACCAATTCCCCCAGTCCAGCGAGAATGCATCTAGCGCTATTGCCCCAGGATCTGGTTCCCATGAAACGTAGGTTGGTACCTGATGGTTCAACCGTGACGCAAAAAGGTCAATGTCCGGTTTACCAAATTTGGCTGTGACTTTAGAAAAAATCTCAGGATGCAACATCCATTCAATATTGTCATTAAATTTGCGTGACCTGGTGTCCGCCACAGTATTAAGCTCACCTGGCAAATAGGTAGCTGAAATCCAAATGTCTCTTTGAACACACCAGAGCCAAATTGAGTTAGCCAATTTGTCACACGAAACTGACCTGGTACCACCCATATGGTTTAAGTATGCCACTGCTGTGGTGTTGTCTATTTGGAGACGGACATGTGCTCCAACAAGCTTGGAACAATACGCATGAAGTCCGTGGAATGCTGCCAGCAACTCCAAATAGTTAATCCCTTGAGTCAACAACATCGTTGATTCAAGGGTGTCCCATCTGCCCCCACAACTAGAGCAATTATCCGTGGCTCCCCAGCCATTGGAGCTTGCATCAGTCTGCAAATATACCACCGGATTAGCCTCCCTGATAGGCTTGAATGAGCTGCTAATGTGACACACCCACCATTGCAACTCATTTATCGCTTCGGGCGGCAGCTGCATGGACCGATCATAATGACCAGCGTTCTGTTTTAACGCAGCAATTTTAGCTCTTTGCAAATTCTGATAATGCAAAGGTCCATATCGCGCTGCCGGAAACAAAGCTACAAGCTTCCCAATTATTGTAGCTGAATGCCGAATCGATGGTATATTGGTGCGGATTAAATCTTGACACACCTGGGTAACCTCCTCAATCTTGTTAATTGGAATGGTAACCCTCATGCTCATAGAGTTCACCGTGAACCCTAGGTAATTAATCACCTGGGCAGGGCAGAACTTTGATTTCTCTGGATGGACAATAAACCCTAATTGTTGAAATATATTGACAGCAGCTGCAACACCCTGTTCAGCCAATTCCAGGGTGTGGCCCACAATTAAGATACCATCTAAGTAGGCCATATCTATATGGTGTCGTTGTCTCAAATAAGCCATAATTGGTTTCACTAATTTAGTGAACAATCTAGGGGCTGTGGTGAGCCCATTAGGCAAAGCCTTGTACTGCCAGAGTTGCCCCATCCAGATGAATTTCAAAAACCTTCTGTCGTATTTCTGGATGGATACTGAATAATATGCGTCTTTCAAATCGATGCATGCCATAAAGCAACCATGAGAAATCAATGATTTGGCTGTTTCAAACGTATCCATTTTAAAATGAGTATATGTTACAAAAGTATTCAAACGGGTTAGATCACATACTCGTCACCAGTAAAATTACCCCATGCACCCAAAAACAACCGAAGGCGACCACCAACATGTGAAGTTAAACAAAGAGAAAAGAGAGAACCAGACCCCCTCACCTCCGTGGTTACCGGCGGTCCTTGACACGCGTGGGTGGATGTGGAGGTGCTGGGTTGGCTTGAGGGCGCGGCATCTTCGTTTTCCACCAGGGTCTCTGCCGACCCTGTCCTAAAAAAGACCCCTGGTGCTGGGTCTGATGTTGCTGTCGTTGTGGAGCTTGAGGGTGGGTCCTCGTCGAGGTACTAGCAGACCCTCGTGATCGAATGTATGGAGACTTTGAGCCTGACGGTGTGGGGGCACTCTGAGAGCGCATGATCCCCACCGTTTTGGCTTGTTCGTCAAGCTCTTTGACTCTCTTCGAGAGGTCCTCCCCAAAGAGCTGACGGGGCGGGGGCGGCGGCGGTGGTTTGCACAATCCTGCAAACTTCGGATTGAGCGCTGGGCGGATGCTGGTTTTGCGAAACCCGTTGATTTCATGCTGGGTCGCGCACAGGAGGGCCAGAGCATCTTCCTGGTCCAAATTCAGTTCGTCCCCGTCCACCGACCGCGCAAAGGCGGTAATACCGGCCGTGAGGAGCTTCAGGATCCGCTGCAATTTTACCTCTTGTTGACGGATAGCCGCACTGATGTTGCCCCATATCGGCGTATTGACCACAGGCACGTTGAGGGAGTTGCAATTGGATGGAGCCTTGTGACGGCTCATTGCCTGAATGAGGACTTCTTCCTGTAGTTGCTGGTTGTTAAGAAAGTCCACAGTGGCTGCCAGCTTTGCGTTTAAAGGAAGTCCAGATGAATGTGGGGCCGCAAATTTGGTCGCCACATCCAGAAGATCCTCCGCTGGCACCTCCAACGGAGATGGTATGGGATCCACCAAAACCTCCTCCTCCTGCTGCTCCAGGCTGATGGTAGAGGCTGGTGACGACGCCCTGTGCCTGTTGCTGCCCTGCTGTTGTTGTCTTTGAAGCAGGAGCTCCAGCAGCCGCTCCATACGGTCAATACGCCCTTCACCCTGAACACTCAGGTGGTCGGAGTCCTCCGGCTCTGAAAAGAAAACCGGGCTCCTATCATCGGCCCGCACCTCGTCGAGGCCCTGCCGGTGCCGGTAGTTGTCGCTAACAGCCGCCGAGGCGAAACTGCACGATTCCCGCGCGGGCGTGTTCAACCGCCTCCGTTTAGCGGGAGCTGAAGCCGCTGCCACTAAGGGCACTTGCGGCGTGGTGTCGGCACCAGCCGAAGCATGGCTGCCTGAAGCCCGCGCAGGCTTGCCGGCTGCCCACATCGTGGACCTTGCCGACGCATGGTCTCGCCCACCCATCCATGGGGGGCTCGGCGACCGTGACGAGACCCGACTCAACCGACCCGTCCCGGCGTCGAGAGTCGGGGTGTGCCGGCTGGACCTCACAGCCGCCCCGGGTCTCGCCCTGGAACCTGACCGCACCTCCGTGTCAGGCAAAGCCTTAGCCCTGGTAGGGTTAGGCTTCTGGGCTCCTGCCCTTCCCCTACTCGGAGGGCTGAGTGGAACAGGCCGTGCAGCCGCACGCACCCTGCTCGAGGTCGCCAGCAAGCCCGCTGACGACCTGACTGCCATGGCAGGGTCCTCCTGCTCTGGCGGCACACCACACTCCTCCTCGTCGAACTCCTCCGAGCTGTGGTGTGCTGGCAGATCTGGACCTGTAACCACAGGGCTTACCCACATCTCCGCCTGAGTCCCGGCCTGCGTTGCAGGTACTGCCGATGGTAAAGGCCCCGGAACTGTTGACCGGCGAACTCGTCCTGACGTCCTCCGGCCCTTGGAACTCCCATCCATGTCCTTGCTGCAAGACAAAACCAACAACAAGGACCACCAACTAAAGGTAGAATACTCACCTCCGTGGCCCCTTATGAAGGGCTGGCGAGGAGCGCGCTCCACCGCCAGCCGTCGCAGCAACACGGTACGACGATATGTCGAGCATGCGCGCCGGCGGGCTCTTCACAAAGTCACTCACGTGACTCCGAAATGAAATGGGGTACTGATTTTAGATAATCAGCCATGTTTATATTGAATGGTGGTGTTGGCTGGAAGGGCTTAATGGCCGACTCCTGCACCTATTGTCTATGTTTCTGTGTTTCTATTTGTCTCCCAGATAACGTTTCACATCTGGGGTTCCTTGTACATATTTTACCTTTCATTATGCATTGGCTCTGAACTCCAACTAATTCACTCCTACTTGTACGTATCGGCCTGCCTCTATCTGCTATAGGGACGGAACATGTCGACCAGCTACTGCCAGGCTTGTTTTATGACATTGAAACTGTCCTCATTTAAAAGCCTCGTTTATTTCCAGGCTTCCCAAAAATGCTCTTCTGTCACACCTCTTGTCCGGCTTTGTTGCCTGAGATTTGGGCCATTATTACCCCTTCTCTCGTAGACCAGCTGTTTACTGGTCACAGAAACTGATCCGGTGAATATCCGTGACATTGAAACCTGCTCCCACTCAACCCTATAATTCACACACATCCCTGTGATCACCCTATTCACCCCACAAGGCCTCTCTTTGTCTCCTGTTTCTGCTGCTCGAGTGTCAGACTGGGACCAGCGCCTCGCTCACCGACACGACTTGGGGACTCCAATCATTGGACCGTTTAATATCGCAGCAGAATTTGCTTCATTCTGTGTCTAAAGTGATTTGTTTTAACCTATGACCAACCCAGTCTGCCCGTGCTCTGAGACGGTATAAAGGGACACTGATGAGGAAGGTTTGCTCCTTATCTAACAGTTTTCCTTTTTGTTTTAGAATAACAAACCTCATTGCGACCTTTGCTCCGGGCTGTCAGTGCAGAGGGAACTTCTCTCTGCATCAAACTCATACTGTCCCAGCTCAGTTTGAGGGGACATTGTGCATGAGCCACATGTGAGCCACACCTGAGCCACACGTGAGCCACACATGAGTCTCACATGAGCCACACATGAGCCACACGTGAGCCTCACGTGAGCCACACATGAGCCACACATGTTTGAATTTTAAGTCCGTTCAATCCCAGATTGATATTTGGCCCAAAAACAGGAAACTGATGAAGCTGAAACATTGTAGGTTCATTTCTTGGATGACCAGTGATTGGGCACTGATGCTGCTCAATGCCACCATGAGATTTGGGGGGAGGGGGGGGCGGGGGCGGAATCTTCAGGTGTAGCGGGTTTCAATGAGGAGATGGGATTCAGGATGGAGTGGTGTGAAACCAAAATGTATAACAATGGCCTTTATTAAAATCTGGCAATGTGCGCTTTAACCACATCTGTGTTTTTTCGATTACAAATCTCAACTTGTGGAGTACAGAGGCAAATAAATGAATGATGGGCCTTTGTCCCAAACATTACGGAGGGCACTGTATATACCCCGTTATTTTATACACCAGTCATTTGCCATCTGAACCATGTCTACTCCAGGGCAAATAACCCTAACCCTCTTTCGTAATGTAACTTCCAGCAAAACAATTAATTTTCCCAAGAGGACACAAAAAGCTGGAGTAACTCAGCAGGTCAGACAGCATCCCTGTCTGGTGATTCAGGTGACCCTGAATGAGGGTCTTGACCTGAAATGTCAACTATTCCTTTTCTCCACAGATGCTGCCTGACCCGCTGAGTTACTCCAGCTTTTTGTGTCTTATCTTCCATTTAGAAACATAAAAACATAGAAAATAGGTGCAGGAGTAGGCCATTCGGCCCTTCGAGCCTGCACCGCCATTGAATGTGATCATGGCTGATCATCCAACTCAGTATCCCGTACCTGCCTTCTCTCCATACCCCCTGATCCCTTTAGCCACAAGTGCCACATCTAACGCCCTCTTAAATATAGCCAATGAACTGGCCTCAACTACCTTCTGTGGCAGAGAATTCCAGAGACTCACCACTCTCTGTGTAAAGAATGTTTTCCTCATTTCGGTCCTAAAGGAATTCCCCCTTATCCTTAGACTGTGACCCCTTGTTCTGGACTCCCCCAACATCGGGAACAATCTTCCAGCATCTAGCTTGTCCAACCCCTTAAGAATTTTGTAAGTTTCTATAAGATCCCCCCTCAATCTTCTAAATTCCAGCGAGTACAAGCCGAGTCTATCCAATCTTTCCTCATATGAAAGTCCTGACATCCCAGGAATCAGTCTGGTAAACTTAAACCAGCATCTGCAATTCCTACACAATTAACTTTGCCACATACCTGTGAATAAGATTACAGCAACCAGAGGATGTAAAGACAAATTGTGATGTTCTTATTTCTGCTTGGACATGAGAATGCAAAGCATCAATATCTCATTGAAACCTTCATAATTCTCATGGTTGTGATTTAGGCATAATGTCCCCCTGGCTGTGTGGATGCAAGCAGACAGGGTTAGTGGAGAAAAGTGGTCGAGAGAAAATCAAATAATACAGCATAGGAATGGGTCCTTCGGCTCACAATGTTGGTGTCAAGTTAAACTCATCTGCTCTGCCTCTACATAAACCACATCCCTCCATTCCCTGCATATCCACGTGCCTATCCAATAGCCACAATGGTACCTGCCGCCACCACCACCCCTGACAATGTGTTCCAGGCGCCCATTACTCCTTGTGTAAAAAAAAATGTGCCCCGCAAATCTCCATTAAACTTCCTGTATCTCCACAGGATCAAGGGACAAAGAGCGGGGTATTGATTTAGGATGATCAGCCATGATCATATTGAATGGTGGTGCTGGCTCGAAGGGCTGAATGGCCTATCCCTGCACCTATGGTCTATATTTATAGCTATGCCCTCGTGTGTTCGATATTTTTTACAAGACTTTTTTACAAAACTTACAAGATTCTTAAGGGGTTGGACAGGCTAGATGCAGGAAGATTGTTCCCGATGTTGGGGAGGTCCAGCACAAGGGGTCACAGCTTAAGGATAAGGGGGAAATCCTTTAGGACCGAGATGAGAAGGAATTTTTTCACACAGAGAGTGGTGGGTCTCTGGAACTCTCTGCCACAGAGGGTAGTTGAGGCCAGTTCATTGGCTATATTTAAGAGGGAGTTAGATGTGGCCCTTGTGGCTAAGGGGATCAGAGGTATGGAGAGAAGGCAGGTACGGGATACTGAGTTGGATGATCAGCCATGATCATATTGAATGGCGGTGCAGGCTCGAAGGGCCGAATGGCCTACTCCTGCACCTAATTTCTATGTTTCTATGTTTCTATTTCCACTCTATTGAGAAAAAGATTCTGACTGTCTACCCTATCTATATCTCTCCTAATTTTATATAGTTTCATCAAGTCTCCCCTCATCCTGCAACGTTCCAGAGAAAACAATCCAAGCCTGTCCAACCCCTGCCTGTTGCTGGAAATGACTAATCCAGGCATTCTTGTAAACCACCTCTGCACCCTCTACAAAGCCCCCGCATCCTCCTTGTAACGGGGTGACCAGAACCGCACACAATACTCCAAATAAAAGGGGAAAGATTGGTGAAGACAGTGTTCAGTTACAGCACGCACAATGGGCTGAAGGGCCTCCTTCTGCCTCCGTCCCACCGTTGTGAGTCATAAGCTTTTAGAGAGTAGAATTGACAGTAAAAGATTCTGCAGGAGTTGAAGGGTTTTACAGGCGTGCAGAGCCAGCACTAAGCTCTTTGGCACAAGGCCAGTGAATGGGATGAGGGGCCCAGCTCATGTGATTTACATAAAGGAGAGAACAGTGTTATAGCTGTTGCCAAGACCCCCAGGTGTTTGTTCTCACCCTAAGCTAATAACTCTCGGCAGTTCCGGACAGTCAATCCCAGCAAAACGCGGGGCCAGCTCGCTCAGCCACTCAGCTGATCCATTAAATCTGGTCATCTCAGGCCCGTCACTCTTCCCCAGATGGGGTGGCGTGTACCAGCACTCCCTGGGAACCCAACCAAACCAATCCGCCTGACTCGCTCAGTTTACTTGGGGGTCGGGGCGAGATGCTTAAGATGTGGTTTTAATTTAGTGAGGGGGGAGGGGTGTAAGGTTTGTTGGTGGGGGAGGTGAGCAGTGATTTGCAGCACAGCCGGCTCCAGGAGCTGCAGCTTTCACCATTCTGTTGCCAACGAGATGACTTCTTGTTCCAGTCACAGTGAAGCTGCCTGAAGAAAGTGTCTCGGCTTGGACACGCACAGTCGCACTCACTGTTAATACTTGAGTTCTAATTCAAGATGTTTATTGGATTATTTCCTTCACACTTTCTACATGTAACAGCCACTCGATGATCATTTTAACATGTGGGTAAAGTGGTGCTGACAGCCTGATGTATCATTTTTACGATTAACTTTGTGTCGTTGGCATGTGAGAGAACATTGTAGTAAATTTCAGGCCATTCACGTTGGTGCCATAACAAGAGAGTAGAGGGTAAAATGTTGGGAGATGTTGATCAGAGGGAGCTCAGTGCCTGCACACCTCACTGAAGGCAACGCACAGAATTCATTACAAGGGCTGCTGATGTGTTGCTCGTTATCAGCAGAGCGTTTGATCACAGCGTGGGACCAGAGTTTAGGCTGTTGTCTACAAAGTTTGTTCGCTCATGTGTCAGATGATGTAGCTCATGTTGGCTTCTGTCGTTGTCCAACTTGGGACAGAATTGGTTGCCCGACACGTCACAGAGTGCATCGTGTCATTGTTTCTGGGGATCGCCACGAGGAGGCTTCTGTCATGATCCCTATCTACAGTCATAGAGTGATACAGTGTGGAAACAGGCCCTTCGGCCCAACTCTCCCGCACTGGCCAACATGTCCCAGCTTACACTAGTCCCACCTGCCTGCACTTGGTCCATATCCCTCCAAACCTGTCCTATCCATGTACATATCCAACTGTTTCTTAATCAAAGGGATAGTCCCAGTCTCAACTACCTCCTCTGGCAGCTCGTTACATACACCTACCACCCTCTGTGTGTAAAAGTTACCCCTTGGATTCCTATTAAATCTTTCCCCTTCACCTTGAACCTATGTCCTCTGGTCCTCGATTCCCCTACTCTGGGATTAAAGACTCTGTGCATCTACCCGATCTATTCATCTCATGATTTTGTACACCTTTACAGATCTCCCCTCATCCTCCTACGCTCCATGGAATAGAGACCCAGCCTACTCAACCTGTCGCTTTAGATCACACCCTCTAGTCCTGGCAACATCCTCGTAAATCTTCTCTGAACCCTTTCAAGCTTGACAATATCTTTCCTATAACATGATCATATTGAATGGCGGTGCAGGCACGAAGGGCCGAATGGCCTACTCCTGCACCTAATTTCTATGTTTCTATGTTTCTTACCATTTCAATAACCTCCTGTTGTACATCACCGGCCTGTAGTTACCTGGCTTAGAATAATGCTGTTTAGGAGTGAGTCGAGGTGAAAGTTCTTCACTAAGATGATTGGCGTTCCTGACCCAGGACATCTGTTTATTTAATTCTGACTTGAACTGAGGCATTGGGATTTCACATTGCAGTTGTACAAAACATAGACAAGGTTCTACTTGGAGTATTGTGCACCATCTGGTCACCACGCTGCAGAAAATATGTGATTGAGATCAAGAGGGTGCAGAAGGATTTTTGCGGCATTGGGAGGTGCAAGTTATCAGGAGATATTGGATTGGCTGGGGCTAGTTTTTGTGGTGAGAAGGAGGAAGGTATCTGACAGTAAATCGTTCAGTAATTGGTATCTGGAATGAGCTGCCAGAGGAGGAGGAGGAGGAAGAGGAGGCAGGAACTTAACAACATGGAAGGAGCATAGAATGAATGCATGTTGGGTTAGTATAGACTGCCATGGTGGGCTGAAGGGCTTATTTCTATACTGTACAGATCGATTACTTTAATTCTATTTACACATTCTAACTTGTATCGATTTACATCTTCCCTAGTCATCCGCCAGTCCAAATGCATTTTAAACTTTGTGACTTATTCTTCCTCTCTTTTGATCAGAACATTGGAATAATGCGATGCTTCACTCACCTGGCATTACCCCAATGGGTAGAGTTAGCACCTCCAACATTCCCACTCAATAGCAACCTGGGCAGAATGGACTTGGTCACTATATCTCTTCTAGTAGTTCCTTTACAAAAAACATGGAACAGTGCAGCACAAGAACAGGCCCTTTGACCCACAATGTCCATGATAAACATGATCCCAAGACCATCTTTTATCTACCTGCGCATAATTCATACCCTCCATTCCCTGCATATCCATGTGCCTATCCAAAAGACTCCAAGTGCCACTGTCTTATCTGCCTCAACCACTACCACTGGCATCAGGTTCCAGGCACTTACCCTCTCTGTAGAAACAAACTTGCTCTGCATTCCTTTGAACTTATCCCCTTTAGTATTTGATAAGCCCTAACCCTAATCTGCCAGGAAAAGAGGTCCTACCCTATCCATGCCTCTCACCATTTTATATACCTGTATCAAGTCTTCCCGCAGCTTCCTGTGTTCCACAGAAAACAATCCATTTGTCCAACCTGTCCCTGTAGTTATAGCCCCTGTTTTATGTTCTATAACGCAGGGACGAAACTGATAGTACACACGTTCACCTTCTGTATCTTCTGCCCAATGGGAATGGGGAGAAGAAGGACTCAAGATTCAAGAGAGTTTATTGTCATGTGTTCAAGATAGGACAATGAAATTTTAGAAGGCATGAATACAGAACAGATCAGTGTGTCCATATACCATTATATAAATATATACACACATGAATAAGTAAACAGATTAAGTGCAAATAAACAGATAATGGGCTATTAATGTTCATAGTTTTGTTTGAGTTGAGTTTAATGATGGCTGTGGGGAAGTAGCTGTTCCTGAACCTGGACGTTGCAGTCTTCAGGCTCCTGTACCTTCTACCTGAAGGTAGCGGGGAGATGAGTGTGCGGCCAGGGTGGTGTGGGTCCTTGATGATCTGCCAGCCTTTTTGAGGCAGCGACTGTGATAGATCCCCTCGATGGAAGGAAGGTCAGAGCCGATGATGGACTGGGCAGTGTTTACTACTTTTTGGAGTCTTTTCTGCTCCTGGACGCTCAAATTGCCAAACCAAGCCATGATACAACCAGTCAGCAAGCTCTCTACTGTGCACCTGTAGAAGTTAGAGAGAGTCCTCCTTGACAAACCAACTCTCCGTAATCTTCTCAGGAAGTAGAGGCGCTGATGTGCCTTCTTTATAATTGCATCAGTGTTCTCGGACCAGGGGAGATCTTCAGTGATGTGCACGCCCAGGAATGTGAAGCTCTTGACCCTTTCCACCATCGACCCGTTTATATAAACGGGTCTGTGGGTCCCCATCCTACTCCTTCCAAAGTCCACAAACTTTTTAAATCTTTTCCCTGTACGGAGGACCCGACCTTTTCTCTGTCGGGTCTCCGTTGCCGTTGAGGCCTAGCGCCGTGGAGCGGCCTCCAACCGGACCTGGGGCTCCAGTCGCGGAGCTGCAGACTTACTTACCATCGTGGAGCTGGCCGAGTTGGGAACGGGAGGAGCTGTGGTGGTGCGCTGCTGCTGCCCGACCCCGGAAATTCGGAGGCTCCAGCTGCAGGCCGGTGAACGGTAACACCGGGAGCTCGCTGGTCCCTGGTGGGAGACCGCTTTTCGGAGCTCCCGCAATGGCAACTTCTCCCGCCCGAGTTGCGGGGTTGAAGACGACCCGGAGCTGGGCCTTACATCGCCCTGCACGACTTTGATGGCCACGGGACTTGCTAGCGCCCGCCGGGGGCTCCAACATCAAGACCCGGAGCGGGGCTTTACATCGCCCCGCGCGCCATGAATGGCCACGGGACTTGCTAGCGCCCGCCGGGGGCTCCAACATCAAGACCCGGAGCGGGGCTTTACATCGCCCCGCGCGCCATGAATGGCCACGGGACTTGCTAGCGCCCGCCGGGGGCTCCAACATCAACACCCGGAGCGGGGTCTTACATCGCCCCGCGTGGCTTTGATGGCCACGGGACTTGCTAGCGGCCGCCGGGGGCTCTAACATCAAGACCTGGAGCGGGGCCTTACATCGCCCGGCGCGGCTTTGATGGCCACGGGACTTGCTAGCGCCCGCCGGGGGCTCCAACATCAACACCCGGAGCGGGGCCTTACATCGCCCCGCGCGGCTTTGATGGCCGCGGGACTTGCTAGCGCCCACCGGTGGCTCCAACATCAACACCCGGAGCGGGGCCTTACATCGCCCGGCACGGCTTTGATGGCCGCAGGACTTGCTAGCACCCGCCGGGGGCTCCAACATCAACACCCGGAGCGGGGCCTTACATCGCCCCGCACGGCATGAATGGCCACAGGACTTGCTAGCGCCCGCCGGGGGCTCCAACATCAAGACCCGGAGCGGGGCCTTACATCGCCCGGCGCGGCATGAATGGCCGCGGGACTTGCTAGCGCCCGCCGGGGGCTCCAACATCAAGACCCGGAGCGGGGCCTTACATCGCCCCACGCGGCATGAATGGCCGCGGGACTTGCTAGCGCCCGCCGGGGGCTCCAACATCAAGACCCGGAGCGGGGCCTTACATCGCCCCGCGCGGCATGAATGGCCGCGGGACTTGCTAGCGCCCGCCGGGGGCTCCAACATCAAGACCTGGAGCGGGGTCTTACATCTCCCCGCACGGTTTTAATAGCCGCGGGACTTGCTAGCGCCCGCCGGGGGCTCCAACATCAAGACCCGGAGCGGGGCCTTACATCGCCCCGCACGGCTTTAATGGCCGCGGGACTTGCTAGCGCCCGCCGGGGGCTTTGACTCTGACATCGGGAGAAGAATGGGGAGTGCAGGGGAGAGATAAGACTTTGCCTTCCATCACAGTGAGGAGGAGATTCACTGTGATGGATGTTTGTGTAACTTGTGTTGTGTCTTGCTTCTTTTCTTGTATGTATGACTGCAGAAACCAAATTTTGTTTGAACCTGAATGAGGTTCAAATGACAATAAACGGTATTGTATTGTACTGTACTTGGGTGGGAATATTTTGGCTGTTTTTCTGAGACAGCATTAAGTGTAACAGGAGTCAATGATGGGAAACCTGGTCTGTGTGATGGCCTACAATGGTGGGGATCACCATTGTGTGACGGACTGGGCCACATCTACAATGGTGGGGATCACCATTGTGTGACGGACTGGGCCACATCTACAATGGTGGGGAGTGTGGTGTGTGTGTGTGTGGGACTGGGCCACATCTACAATGGTGGGGAGTGTGGTGTGTGTGTGTGTGGGACGGGGCCACATCTACAATGGTGGGGAGTGTGGTGTGTGTGTGTGGGACTGGGCCACATCTACAATGGTGGGGAGTGTGGTCTGTGTGTGTGGGACTGGGCCACATCTACAATGGTGGGGAGTGTGGTCTGTGTGTGTGGGACTGGGCCACATCTACAGTGGTGGGGAGTGTGGTGTGTGTGGGACTGGGCCACATCTACAATGGTGGGGAGTGTGGTGTGTGACGGACTGGGCCACATCTACAATGGTGGGGAGTGTGGTGTGTGTGGGACTGGGCCACATCTACAATGGTGGGGAGTGTGGTCTGTGTGGGACTGGGCCACATCTACAATGGTGGGGAGTGTGGTGTGTGTGTGGGACTAGGCCACATCTACAGTGGTGCGGAGTGTGGTGTGTGACGGACTGGGCCACATCTACAATGGTGGGGAGTGTGGTGTGTGTGGGACTGGGTCACATCTACAATGGTGGGGAGTGTGGTCTGTGTGTGTGGGACTGGGCCACATCTACAATGGTGGGGAGTGTGGTGTGTGTGGGACTGGGCCACACCTACAATGGTGGGGAGTGTGGTCTGTGTGTGTGGGACTGGGCCACATCTACAATGGTGGGGAGTGTGGTGTGTGTGGGACTGGGTCACATCTACAATGGTGGGGAGTGTGGTGTGTGTGTGTGGGACTGGGCCACATCTACAATGGTGGGGAGTGTGGTCTGTGTGGGACTGGGCCACATCTACAGTGGTGGGGAGTGTGGTGTGTGTGGGACTGGGCCACATCTACAATGGTGGGGAGTGTGGTCTGTGTGGGATTGGGCCACATCTACAATGGTGGGGAGTGTGGTCTGTGTGACGGACTGGGTCACATCTACAATGGTGGGGAGTGTGGTCTGTGTGATGGCCTGGGCCACATCTACAATGGTGGGGAGTGTGGTGTGTGTGGGACTGGGCCACATCTACAATGGTGGGGAGTGTGGTCTGTGTGGGACTGGGCCACATCTACAATGGTGGGGAGTGTGGTCTGTGTGTGGGACTGGGTCACATCTACAATGGTGGGGGTGTGGTCTGTGTGTGTGGGACTGGGCCACATCTACAATGGTGGGGAGTGTGGTGTGTGTGTGGGGCTGGGCCACATCTACAATGGTGGGGGTGTGGTCTGTGTGTGTGGGACTGGGCCACATCTACAATGGTGGGGAGTTTGGTCTGTGTGTGTGGGACTGGGCCACATCTACAATGGTGGGGGTGTGGTGTGTGTGGGACTGGGCCACATCTACAATGGTGGGGAGTGTGGTGTGTGTGGGACTGGGTCACATCTACAATGGTGGGGGTGTGGTCTGTGTGTGTGGGACTGGGCCACATCTACAATGGTGGGGAGTGTGGTGTGTGTGGGACTGGGTCACATCTATAATGGTGGGGAGTGTGGTCTGTGTGTGTGGGACTGGGCCACATCTACAATGGTGGGGAGTGTGGTGTGTGTGGGACTGGGCCACATCTACAATGGTGGGGAGTGTGGTGTGTGTGGGACTGGGTCACATCTACAATGGTGGGGAGTGTGGTCTGTGTGTGTGGGACTGGGCCACATCTACAATGGTGGGGAGTGTGGTGTGTGTGGGACTGGGCCACATCTACAATGGTGGGGAGTGTGGTGTGTGTGGGACTGGGTCACATCTACAATGGTGGGGAGTGTGGTCTGTGTGTGGGACTGGGCCACATCTACAATGGTGGGGAGTGTGGTGTGTGTGGGACTGGGCCACATCTACAATGGTGGGGAGTGTGGTCTGTGTGTGGGACTGGGCCACATCTACAATGGTGGGGAGTGTGGTCTGTGTGACGGACTGGGCCACATCTACAATGGTGGGGAGTGTGGTCTGTGTGTGGGACTGGGCCACATCTACAATGGTGGGGAGTGTGGTCTGTGTGACGGACTGGGCCACATCTACAATGGTGGGGAGTGTGGTGTGTGTGGGACTGGGCCACATCTACAATGGTGGGGGTGTGGTCTGTGTGTGTGGGACTGGGCCACATCTACAATGGTGGGGAGTGTGGTGTGTGTGTGGGACTGGGCCACATCTACAATGGTGGGGGTGTGGTCTGTGTGTGTGGGACTGGGCCACATCTACAATGGTGGGGAGTTTGGTCTGTGTGTGTGGGACTGGGCCACATCTACAATGGTGGGGGTGTGGTGTGTGTGGGACTGGGCCACATCTACAATGGTGGGGAGTGTGGTGTGTGTGGGACTGGGTCACATCTACAATGGTGGGGAGTGTGGTCTGTGTGTGTGGGACTGGGCCACATCTACAATGGTGGGGAGTGTGGTGTGTGTGGGACTGGGCCACATCTACAATGGTGGGGAGTGTGGTCTGTGTGGGACTGGGCCACATCTACAATGGTGGGGAGTGTGGTGTGTGTGGGACTGGGTCACATCTACAATGGTGGGGAGTGTGGTCTGTGTGTGTGGGACTGGGCCACATCTACAATGGTGGGGGTGTGGTGTGTGTGGGACTGGGCCACATCTACAATGGTGGGGAGTGTGGTGTGTGTGTGGGACTGGGCCACATCTACAATGGTGGGGGTGTGGTCTGTGTGTGTGGGACTGGGCCACATCTACAATGGTGGGGAGTGTGGTCTGTGTGTGTGGGACTGGGCCGCATCTACAATGGTGGGGGTGTGGTGTGTGTGGGACTGGGCCACATCTACAATGGTGGGGAGTGAGGTGTGTGTGTGGGACTGGGCCACATCTACAATGGTGGGGGTGTGGTCTGTGTGTGTGGGACTGGGCCACATCTACAATGGTGGGGGTGTGGTCTGTGTGTGTGGGACTGGGCCACATCTACAATGGTGGGGAGTGTGGTGTGTGTGTGGGACTGGGCCACATCTACAATGGTGGGGAGTGTGGTGTGTGTGGGACTGGGCCACATCTACAATGGTGGGGAGTGTGGTGTGTGTGGGACTGGGCCACATCTACAATGGTGGGGAGTGTGGTCTGTGTGACGGACTGGGCCACATGTACAATGGTGGGGAGTGTGGTCTGTGTGTGGGACTGGGCCACATCTACAATGGTGGGGAGTGTGGTCTGTGTGACGGACTGGGCCACATCTACAATGGTGGGGAGTGTGGTCTGTGTGACGGACTGGGCCACATCTACAATGGTGGGGAGTGTGGTGTGTGTGGGACTGGGCCACATCTACAATGGTGGGGAGTGTGGTGTGTGTGGGACTGGGCCACATCTACAATGGTGGGGAGTGTGGTCTGTGTGGGACTGGGTCACATCTACAATGGTGGGGAGTGTGGTCTGTGTGTGGGACTGGGCCACATCTACAATGGTGGGGAGTGTGGTGTGTGTGGGACTGGGTCACATCTACAATGGTGGGGAGTGTGGTCTGTGTGTGGGACTGGGCTACATCTACAATGGTGGGGAGTGTGGTCTGTGTGTGGGACTGGGCCACATCTACAATGGTGGGGAGTGTGGTCTGTGTGTGGGACTGGGCCACATCTACAATGGTGGGGAGTGTGGTTTGTGTGGGACTGGGCCACATCTACAATGGTGGGGAGTGTGGTCTGTGTGTGGGACTGGGTCACATCTACAATGGTGGGGAGTGTGGTCTGTGTGGGACTGGGCCACATCTACAATGGTGGGGAGTGTGGTCTGTGTGTGGGACTGGGTCACATCTACAATGGTGGGGAGTGTGGTCTGTGTGACGGACTGGGCCACATCTACAATGGTGGGGAGTGTGGTCTGTGTGACGGACTGGGTCACATCTACAATGGTGGGGAGTGTGGTCTGTGTGGGACTGGGCCACATCTACAACTCTCTACAACTATTCTCAAACCAAACTGTGATGCAACCCTATCGTGCGCTACAGTGCATCTGTAGAAGTTAGTAAAAAATGTTAGAGACGTTTGAATTTCCTCAGACTCCTCGGGAAGTAGAGTGTTTTTTGGCTGGTGCTTCAATGTGGTTGGTCTGTGACAGATTGTTTGTAATATTTATGCCAAGGAACCTGAAACTCAACCACTTCCAACTTGGCACCATTGAGGCTGATCGGCATGTACAAGCTTCCTGAAGGTGATACTAGCTGTGATGTTGAGGGAGAGGTAATTTTCTTGACATAAATCATTAAGTTGTCATCTGCACCAGGAATTGAACAATGGAATTCTTACTTGCTGCGGCAAATGAATGGCCTCCGGCTCCTGCACCTTCTCCTCGGTGGAAAGAACCAGATGAGAGCGTGGCCAGGGTGATATGAATCTTTGATGATATTATCTGCCTTCTTGAGGCAGGGCTTCCTATAGATTCCTTCAATGTTGGAGAGATCAATATCTATCTATGGGTGGACCACAAAATGTCCACCACTTTCTATAGCTTCCTTCATTCGTGGACATTCAAGAGTGGTGGGTCTCTGGAACTCTCTGCCACAGAGGGTAGTTGAGGCCAGTTCATTGGCTATATTTAAGAGGGAGTTAGATGTGGCCCTTGTGGCTAAGGGGATGGTAAACGGTAGGGAATTGAAGAATAGTAAGATTGAACGAGAACTTACCAGTTCGAAGGTTGATCTTTATTTCATGAGGAGTCGAAGTGAGGGATTTCGTGAAGAGCCCGCCGGCGCGCATGCTCGACATACTTCAAAGTAGCGGCGTGGAATCACAGAACCAACAATAGAAATGACTTCGCATAGTATGATTGAATTGACTAAGATTACCAGATGAAGGTGATTGAGGGTTGGGCGAGGAGGGCACGAAATCCCTCACTTCGACTCCTCATGAAATAAAGATCAACCTTCGAACTGGTAAGTTCTCGTTCAATCTTACTATTTCATTTCGGAGTCACGTGAGTGACTTCGTGAAGACTTCAAAGCTTCTGTGATTACACGCCCTGGACCACGTCCATGCTGACACACCACTACCAGGGATGGATGGGAGGAACAAACTGGCTCAATAGCTCATACTGCAAAACAAAAGCATATTTATTAATAACAAATCAAAAACCCCTCATGCGGGGACATCTCCACGTTCTTGACCTGCATTCAGCACGGCTTCTGCGAACTGTAGAGGAGCAGCAACAGGCTTGTTATAAAAACGCTGGAACACAGCTTCATTCGCCCATCCTGCTGTGGCGAGAATTTGGTCCATGGGCACCTCCATGACCCTCGCCGCTGACGTCGATGCAGCCCTGGTGGAATGAGATTTGAACACATTAGTGTCGATACCTGACTTACCCAAGACGACTCGAAGCCACCTGGATATCGTCTGGACTGTCACTCGATGATGAGGTCTCTTATGAGTGACAAGCAGGTATCTCTCCATTCCTCTGATGCGTGCCGTCACCTTGACATAGTGGCGGATATGTGAGGCTAAACATAGCCTAGCATCTGCGGGGTATGCCGGGAACTTCAGCTGCAGCCCTGTGCACCCAGGTCTATGCTGCTTTAGTAGCTCGTCAACGAAAAAGACTACTTCTGTAGGGGTAGATGTCATTCTGTCGACACGCAGTTTGTGTAGTGTCTGTACCCTCTGAGCTGAAGTCAGCGCTAGTAACATCACCAGCTTCATGGTGAGTTGGTCCAGTTGGAGCCCTTCCATGGGAGACCACGTCCTGAGCAGGGTTAATACGTCCCTGACATCCCAGGTGATATTATAGCGTGGTGTAGGCGGATTCATATTGAATATACCCCACATGAGTCTGGACACTAGCCTGTTGGATCCTACCCCAATCTTGAGGTAGAATGATAGCGCACTTCTGGCGCTGTTGATGGCACTGTAACTTAAGTGTTCATCATGGTGCAACCCCGCGAGGAATTCCAGGACGTCGGTTATTGTCACGTCATCGTACGTGATGCGAGAGCGGCTGCAGTAGGCTTCCCACTTCTTAATATGCGAGCGGTATCTTCGCCTTGTGGACTCTCGACACGACGCCCCGATGGTATCCATGGTCCGAGCCGAGAGGCCGTATTGGACTAACGGCCTGTTCAGAACCTGTAAGCCAACAAATTTAAATAGCCATGGCAGGGATGTGGCTCCCCTGACACAGGGTGAGTAACCAATTGTGGGCAACCCTTCAAAAGGACCCAAGGTTCGTTGAGCATGTCAAAGACCACCGGATACCAAGGCTGTGTGGGCCAGTCGGGTATAATAAGGATGCCCTTGGCAGCATCTGCCTGAATCTTTCGCAATACCCGACTGATGAGGCAAAACGGAGGGAAGGCATAGAAAACCCAATTCCCCCAGTCCAGCGAGAATGCATCTAGCGCTATTGCCCCAGGATCTGGTTCCCATGAAATGTAGGCTGGTACCTGATGGTTCAACCGTGACGCAAAAAGGTCAATGTCCAGTTTACCAAATTTGGCTGTGACTTTAGCAAAAATCTCAGGATGCAACATCCATTCAATGTTGTCATTAAATTTGCGTGACCTGGTGTTCGCCACAGTATTAAGCTCACCTGGCAAATAGGTAGCTGAAATCCAAATGTCTCTTTGAATACACCAGAGCCAAATTGAGTTAGCCAATTTGTCACACGAAACTGACCTGGTACCACCCATATGGTTTAAATATGCCACAGCTGTGGTGTTGTCTATTTGGAGACGGACGTGTGCTCCAACAAGCTTGGAACAATATGCACGAAGTCCGTGGAATGCTGCCAGCAACTCCAAATAGTTAATCCCTTGAGTCAACAACATCGATGCCTCAAGGGTGTCCCATCTACCCCCACAACTAGAGCAATTATCAGTAGCTCCCCAGCCATTGGAGCTTGCATCAGTCTGTAAATATACCACCGGATTAGCCTCCCTGACAGGCTTAAATGAGTTGCTAATGTGACACACCCACCATTGCAACTCAGTTATCGCTTCGGACGGCAGCTGCATAGATCGATCGTAATGACCAGCGTTCCATTTTAACGCAGTAATTTTAGCTCTTTGCAAATTCTGATAATGCAAAGGTCCATATCGTGCTGCCGGAAACAAAGCCACTAACTTGCCAATTACTGTGGCTGTATGCCGAATCGATGGTATATTGGTGCCAATTAAATCTCTGCACACCTTAGTGACTTCCTCAATTTTGTTAATTGGTATAGTTATCCTCATGCTCATTGAGTTCACCGTGAACCCTAGGTAATTAATTACCTGGGCAGGGCAGAACTTTGATTTCTCTGGATGGACAATGAATCCTAATTGTTGAAATATATTGACAGCAGCTGCAACACCCTGTTCAGCCAATTGCAGGGTGTGGCCCACAATAAAGACATCATCTAAATAGGCCATAACTATATGATGTCGTTGTCTCAAATAAGCCATGATTGGCTTCACCAATTTAGTGAACAATCTAGGGGCTGTAGTAAGCCCATTAGGCAAAGCCTTATACTGCCAAAGTTGCCCCATCCAGATAAATTTCAAAAACCTTCTATCATCTTTCTGGATGGATACTGAATAATATGCATCCCTCAAATCAATGCATGCCATAAAGCAGCCATGAGAAATCAATGATTTGGCTGTTTCAAATGTATCCATTTTAAAATGAGTATATGTTACAAACGTATTCAAACGGGTTAGATCAATAATGACACGACAGCCTCCATCCTTCTTAGGTCTAGTAAATATGTTCGAAACAAATTCAATTGGCTCATGCACTGTTTTCTCAATCACACCCTTCTGTTCCAAACTTAAAATTTCCTTGTAACCTGCTGCCTGTTCTGCAGCAGACAATTTGAACGTACGACCAGGCATGTGCTGGGATGGAGGAATGTCGCCATTAATAAACTCAATTTTATGCCCCTGAATATTCCGCAACACATACTCATCACCAGTAAAATTACCCCATGCATCCAAAAACAACCGTAAACGACCACCAACATGGGAAGTTAAACAGAGAGAAAAGAGAGAACCAGACCCCCTCACCTCCGTGGTTACCGGCGGTCCTTGACACGTGTGGGTGGCCGTGGAGGTGCTGGGTTGGCTTGAGGGCGCGGCGTCTTCAATTTCCAAAAAGGTCTCTGCCGACCCTGTCCTAAAAAAGACCCTTGGTGCTGGTTCTGGTGTTGTTGTCGTTGTGGAGCTAGAGGGTGAGTCCTCGTCGAGGCACTGGCCGACCCTCGTGAGCGAATGTATGGAGCTTTTGAGCCGGACGGTGTGGGGGCACTCTTAGAGCGCATGATCCCCACCGTTTTGGCTTGTTCGTCAAGCTCTTTGACTCTCTTCGAGAGGTCCTCACCAAAGAGCTGACGGGGCGGCGGCGGCGGCGGTGGTTTGCACAATCCTGCAAACTTCGGGTTGAGTGCTGGGCGGATGCTGTTTTTGCGAAACCCGTTGATTTCGTGCTGGGTCGCGCACAATAAGGCCAGAGCATCTTCCTGGTCCAAATTCAGCTCGTCCTCGTCCACCGACCGCGCAAAGGCGGTAATACCGGCCGTGAGGAGTTTCAGGATCCGCTGCAATTGTAGCTCTTGTTGACGGATAGCCGCACTGATGTTGCCCCATATTGGCGTATTGACCACAGGCACGTTGAGGGAGTTGCAGTTTGATGGAGCCTTGTGACGGCTCATAGCCTGGATGAGGACTTCTTCCTGCAGCACCTGATTATTAAGAAAGTCCACTGTGGCTGCCAGCTTTGAATTGAGAGGAAGACCAGCCGTATGTGGGGCCGCGAATTTGGTCGCCACATCCAAAAGTTCCTCCGCTGGCACCTCCACCGGAGGTGGTACGGGATCCACCAGAACCTCCTCCTCGTGCTGCTCCAGGCTGATAGTAGATGTTGGTGAAGACGCCCTGTGCCTGTTGCTGCCCTGCTGTTGTTGACGTTGAAGCAGGAGCTCCAGCAGCCGCTCCATACGGTCAATACGCCCTTCACCCTGAACACTCAGGTGGTCGGAGTCCTCCGGCTCTGAAAAGAAAACCGGGCTCCTGTCATCGGCCCGCACCTCGTCGAGGCCCTGCCGGTGCCGGTAGTTGTCGCTAACAGCCGCCGAGGCGAAACTGCGCGATTCCTGCGCGGGCGTGTTCAATCGCCTCCGTTTAGCGAGAGCTGAAGCCGCTGCCACTAAGGGCACATGCGGCGAGGTGTCGGCACCAGCCGAAGCATGGCTGCCTGGGGCCCGCGCAGTCTTGCCGGCTGCCCACATCGTGGACGTTGCCGACGCATGGTGCCGCCCACCCATCCATGGGGGGCTCGGCGACCGCGACGAGACCCGACTCAACCGACCCGTCCCGGCGTCGAGAGTCGGGGTGTGCCGGCTGGACCTCACAGCCGCCCCGGGTCTCGCCCTGGAACCTGACCGCTCCTCCGCGACAGGCAATGCCTTAGCCCTAACAGGGTTAGGCTTCTGGGCTCCTCCCCTCCCCCTTCTCGGAGGGCTGAGTGGAACAGGCCGTGCAACGGCACGCGCCCTGCTCGAGGTCGCCAGCGAGCCCGCTGACAACCTGACTGCCATGGCAGGGTCCCCCTGCTCTGGCGGCACACCACACTCCTCCTCACCGAACTCCTCCGAGCTGTGGTGTGCTGGCGGATCTGGACCTGTGAACACAGGGCTTACCCACATCTCCGCCTGAGTCCCGGCCTGCGCTGCAGGTACTGCCGATGGTAAAGGCCCCGGAACTGTTGACCGGCGAACTCGTCCTGACGTCCTCCGGCCCTTCGAACTCCCATCCATGTCCTTGCTGCAAGACATAAACAGACAACAAGGACCACCAACTAAAGGTGGAATACTCACCTCCGTGGCCCCTTATGAAGGGCTGGCGAGGAGCGCGCTCCACCGCCAGCCGTCGCAGCAACGCGTTACGACGATATGTCGAGCATGCGCGCCGGCGGGCTCTTCACGAAGTCACTCACGTGACTCCGAAATGAAATACAGTTGAACAGAGGGATCTGGGAATAACCGTGCATAGTTCCTTGAAGGTGGAATCTCATATAGATAGGATGGTAAAGAAAGCTTTTGGTATGCTAGCCTTTATAAATCAGAGCATTGAGTATAGAAGCTGGGATGTAATGTTAAAATTGTACAAGGCATTGGTGAGACCAAATCTGGAGTATGGTGTACAATTTTGGTCGCCCAATTATAGGAAGGATGTCAACAAAATAGAGAGGGTACAGAGGAGATTTACTAGAATGTTGCCTGGGTTTCAACAGCTAAGTTTCAGAGATAGGTTGAATAAGTTAGGTCTTTATTCTCTGGAGCGCAGAAGGTTAAGGGGGGACTTGATAGAGGTCTTTAAAATGATGAGAGGGATAGACAGAGTTAATGTGGACAAGCTTTTCCCTTTGAGAATAGGGAAGATTCAAACAAGAGGACATGACTTTAGAATTAAGGGACAGAGGTTTAGGGGTAACATGAGGGGGAACTTCTTTACTCAGAGAGTGGTAGCTGTGTGGAATGAGCTTCCAGTGGAAGTGGTGGCGGCAGGTTCGTTGGTATCATTTAAAAATAAATTGGATAGGCATATGGATGAGAAGGGTATGGAGGGTTATGGTATGAGTGCAGGCAGGTGGGACTAACGGAAAAAAGTTGTTTGGCACGGACTTGAAGGGCCGAGATGGCCTGTTTCCGTGCTGTAATTGTTATATGGTTCTATGGATCAGAGGGTATGGAGAGAAGGCCGGTACGGGATACTGAGTTGGATGATCAGCCATGATCATATTGAATGGCGGTGCAGGCTCGAAAGGCCAAATAGCCTACTCCTGCACCTAATTTCTATGTTTCTATGTTTACCGAAATAGGTCTGTGCTCTCCACCATACACCTGTAGACGTTCAATAGAGTATTCGGTGACATCCCTTCTGAGGCAGTAGAAGCATTGATCAGAGTGCCAGGCCCAGGACACACCCAGGAACTTAAAGCAATTGATTCTTTCCATTGTCATGCCACTGGTCGGGACATGTTCAAGGGCTTGGACTTCCCATCCTGAATCAACAATCTAATCTATGGTTTTGCCAAGACAAGAGTAAGATTGTTCTGGCACCACTCAACAAAATTATCAACCCCTCTCCTGTACCCTGACTCATCCGTACCTGAGATTTGACCAACAATGGTGGTATTGTCTGTGGATTTAGTGATGTTGTCGGCACTATATTTGGCTACACTGCATGGGTAGAGAGCAGGGATTGATCTCTTAGCCTTGAGGTGACCCCATGCTGATGGTCAGCGAGAAGGATATGTTGTTTCCAATTCATACTGATTGCGTCCTGTTGATGAAGGTTGGGGATCCAGTTACATGAGGATGAGCAGAGGCCCAGTCCCCTGAATTGGATGATGTTTAGAGGAGTTGAACATCAAGCCGTGGTCAATGAACAACAGTCTGACATAAGTGTTCTTCTTGTCTAAGTGGTCCAGTACAAGAAATTAATGTCAGTTAACATAAAAAGGAAATAGACCAATCGAGACAGCATGGAAACAGCTGACCAAAATGCCCCCTCTAAAGTAGTTCTACCTGCCTGCATTTGGCCCATATCCATCCAAACCTTTTCTATCCATGTACTTGTCCAAATGTATTTTAAATGGTGTTATTGTACTTGCATCAACTTCCTTCCTTGGCAGCTCGTTCTGTACACCCACCACCCTCTGTGTGGAAAAAGTTCTCCATTTTTCTGGTTCTCAATTCCCTTTCTCTGGATAAAAGCTCTATCTATTTCCCTCATGATCTTATACATGTCGAGGTTTTCTGTTACCAAGTGGGGTTAGTGGGAGACAAAGGAGCTGATCTGTACTTTGGGATGGAAGACTTTGTATCTCGGGAGAGGATAATGCTGTCAAACTGTCAGCTAGAAGTGAGCAATGGAAGAGGTGAAAATGGATGCGGAGAAGACACTGGAACTTGCTCTGTCATCAGGTTTGGGTGATCGTTGAATGCTGGAGCTGGCTCCACAGGTTGACCGACCTTCTCAACAGACAATAGTCTGGGATAGTCGAGGACAGAGTTAAAGGGAAAGAGAGTAAAGGGATGGTTAATGACCCCAGAATTAACGGGAAAGAAAGCTCACAAAGGGATAGGAGAGTATGGCCAAGTGTAATAGGGATCGATGTGATAGGGGCCACTTGTCAACATAATTGTATAAGGAGTAAGAGTGTTGTAAAAACAAGCCTGAAGGCTTTATGTCTCAATGCGAGGAGCATTCATAATAAGGTGGATGAGTTGAAGGTGCAGATAGCGATTAATGACTATGCTATAGTTGGAATCACGGAGGCATGGCTCCAGGGTGACCAAGGCTGGGAGCTGAACATCCAGGGATATTCAATATTCAGGAGGGATAGACAAATAGGAAAAGGAGGTAGCGTTGCTGGTGAGAGAGGAGATTAATGCAATAGAAAGGAAGGACATTAGCTTGGAGGATGTGGAATCGATATGGGTAGAGTTGCAAAACTCTAAGGGGCAGAAAACGCTAGTGGGAGTTGTGTACAGGCCACCTAACAGTAGTAGTGGAGTTGGGGATGGCAACAAACAGGAAATTAGAAATGCGTGCAACAAGGGTAAAACGGTTATAATGGGTGACCTCAATCTGCATATAGATTGGGTGAATCAAATTGGCAGGGGTGCTGAGGAAGAGGATTTCTTGGAATGTATGCGGGATAGTTTTCTCAACCAACATGTGGAGGAACAACGAGAGAGCAGGCTATTCTAGACTGGGTATTCAGTAATGAGGAAGGGTTAGTTAGTAGTCTTGTTGTGCGTGGCCCCTTGGGCAAGAGTGACCATAATATGGTTGAGTTCTTCATTACGATGGAGAGTGACAAAATTAAGTCAGAAACAAGGGTTCTGAACTTAAACAAAGGTAACTTTGAAGGTATGAGATGTGAATTGGCCAAGATAGACTGGCAGGTGATTCTTAAAGGGTTGACAGTGGATGTGCAATGGAAGGTATTTAAAGACTGCATGGATGAAGTACAAAAATTGTTCATACCAGTTTGGCAAAAGAATAAATCAGGGAAGGTGGTGCATCCATGGATAACAAGGGAAATCAGGGATAGTATAAAAACAAAAGATGAGGCATACAAATTGGCCAGAAAAAGCAGCCTACCGGAGGACTGGGAGAAATTCAGAATCCAGCAGAGGAGGACAAAGGGCTTAATTAGGAAAGGGAAAATAGATTATGAAAGGAAACTGGCAGGGAACAAACTGACTGCAAAAGATTTTATACATATGTGAAGAGAAAGAGACTAGTTAAAACAAATGTAGGTCCCTTGCAGTCAGAAACAGGTGAATTGATCATGGGGAACAAGGACATGGCAGACCAATTGAATAACTACTTTGGTTCTGTCTTCACTAAGGAAGACATAAATAATCTGCCGGAAATAGCAGTGGAACGGGGGTCAAATAAGATGGAGGAACTGAGTGAAATCCAGTTTAGCCGGGAGGTGGTGTTGGGTAAATTGAACAGATTGAAGGCCGATAAATCCCCAGGGCCAGATAGTCTGCATCCCAGAGTACTCAAGGAGGTAGCCACAGAAATAGTGGATGCATTAGTGATAATTTTTCAAAATTCCTTAGATTCTGGAGTAGTTCCTGAGGATTGGAGGGTAGCTAATGTAATCCCACTTTTTAAAAAAGGAGGGAGAGAGAAAGTGGGGAATTACAGACCAGTTAGCCTAACATCGGTAGTGGGGAAACTGCTAGAGTCAGTTATTAAAGATGGGACAGCAGCGCATTTGGAAAGTGGTGAAATCATTGGACAAAGTCAGCATGGATTTATGAAAGGTAAATCATGTCTGACAAATCTGATAGAATTTTTCGAGGATGTAACTAGTAGAGTGGATAAGGGAGAACCAGTGGATGTGTTATATCTAGACTTTCAGAAGGCTTTCGACAAGGTCCCGCATAACAGATTAGCATACAAACTTAAAGCACACGGTATTGGGGGTTCAGTATTAATGTGGATAGAGAACTGGCTGGCAGACAGGAAGCAAAAGGTAGGAGTAAACGGGTCCTTTTCAGAATGGCAGGCAGTGACTAGTGGGGTACCGCAAGGCTCAGTGCTGACTCCCCAGCTATTTACAATATATATTAATGATTTGGACGAGGGAATTCAATGCAACATTTCCAAATTTGCAGATGACACCAAGCTGGGGGGTATAGTTAGGTGTGAGGAGGATGCTTGGAGGCTGCAGGGTGATTTGGATAGGCTGAGTGAATGGGCAGATGCATGGCAGATGCAGTATAATGTGGATAAATGTGAGGTTATCCACTTTGGTGGCAAAAACATGACGGTAGCGAAAGGATTTGAGTATAGGAGCAGGGAGGTTCTACTGCAGTTGCACAAGGTTTTGGTGAGGCCACACCTGGAGTATTGCGTACAGTTTTGGTCTCCAAATCTGAGGAAAGACATTCTTGCCATAGAGGGGGTACAGAGAAGATTAACCAGACTGATTCCTGGGATGTCAGGACTTTCATATGAGGAAAGACTGGATAGACTATACTTGTACTCGCTGGAATTTAGAAGATTAGAAACATAGAAGCATAGAAAAATAGGTGCAGGAGTAGGCTATTCGGCCCTTCGAGCCTGCACCGCCATTCAATGTGATCATGGCTGATCATCCAACTCAGTATCCCGTACCTGCCTTCTCTCCATACCCCCGATCCCTTTAGCCACAAGTGCCACATCTAACGCCCTCTTAAATATAGCCAATGAACTTAACCTCAACTACCTTCTGTGGCAGAGAATTCCAGAGAATTCCTGCACCTATTGTCTATTAGAACATAGAAACATAGAAAAATAGGTGCAGGAGTAGGCCATTCGGCCCTTCGAGCCTGCACCGCCATTCAATGTGATCATGGCTGATCGTCCCCAATCAATAACCCGTGCCTGCCTTCTCCCCACATCCCTTGATCCCACTAGCCCCTAGAGCTCTATCTAACTCTCTCTTAAATCCATCCAGTGACTTGGCCTCCACTGCCCTCTGTGGCAGGGAATTCCACAAATTCACAACTCTCTGGGTGAAAAGGTTTTTTCTCACTTCAGTCTTAAATGACCTCCCCTTTATTCTAAGACTGTGGCCCCTGGTTCTGGATTCTCCCAACATTGGGAACATTTTTCCTGCATCTAGCTTGTCCAGTCCTTTTATAATTTTATATGTTTCTATAAGAAATCCCCTCATCCTTCTAAACTCCAGTGAACACAAGCCTAGTCTTTTCAATCTTTCCTCATATGACAGCCCTGCTATCCCAGGGATCAATCTCGTGAACCTACGCTGCACGGCCTCAATCACAAGGATGTCCTTCCTCAAATTAGGAGACCAAAACTGTACACAATACTCCAGATGTGGTCTCACCAGAGCCCGATACAACTGCAGAAGAAGCCTTGCGGCACTCCACTCGCCACTGCCTGCCATTCTGAAAAGGACCCATTCACTCCTACTCTTTGCTCTTCTAATGGATATATTCTCCAATACCCTTGAGAAGCAGGAGGGTTGCCAGAGGACTGGCAAATTGTCCTTGGACACGGCAGGGACTTGCAGACTATCAGTTTAACAGTTATACCGAGACGAGAAATAATCATCAGGGCACAGGTCAGATAGTACCGATTTGGTGAAGGCAAGTTGTGTTTGACCAAGCTGATTTACTATTTCACTGGATGAAGGGGGAACCTGACAAAAGGAATGTAATGGGATCATCTGTTTGGATTTTTAAAAGTTCCAAAATGACTGGTGAGGATAACTCCACAGGAGTTGGGGTTGTGTGGAGGAAATTAGCTAGAAAAGGCAGAAAGCACAGTTTATTCTTCAGACATCCAGACCTCAGACGGATCCCTTGGGTCAGTGTTTGACTTACTGTGTTTCTGAAAATATATCTTAATTCTTTAGCCATTTCCAAATTTGTGTAAAACACAAAGGTTGCAAGTTGGTGAATTATATGGAGAATAGCAATAAATGTTGCCAGACAGATAGGCTGGGAGAGTGGGCAGGTATGTAACAAATGAAATATCAGGAACCGGACTTGGAATTGTTATACTCCAGCAGAAAGAGGAGACACAGTGTAGACTAAATGTCACAAGTGTGTCGGATCAGTGCGACTTTGTATAAACATGTGGCAAGAGGGAATATTGGACGAGCAGATATTTAACCACTGGCTCCAGTCCTGATCAACACACTGGGAAATATAGTCATTTGGCACTATCCCTGCCAACTCATCCCTGCGAACCAAGATGCTCTATCTACTGTTTATATCTCTCGTTTCCCTGATCCCTGACCAGTCTGAAGAAGGGTCTCGACCCGAAACGTCGCCTATCTCCTTCGCTCCTTAGATGCTGCTGCACCCACTGAGTTTCTCCAGCTTTTTGTGTAACCCCCATGCTCTATCTAAACCCAGGAATCAATTGACGTAACCAAAGATCGTTCTGTATATCAATACATCTGAGAATCCTGCATTTGCTGTATACTTTCCTCTGACATCCGACCTCTCAAAGTGCAGCACCTCACCTTTGCACAGATCAAATTCCTCTGCCATATCTCCACCAAAATTTCCAACTGACCTAATCCCGACTGTATTATTTGACAACCTCCCTGATTTATCCACAAATCCAATTTGTGTGTCATCTGCAAATGTACTGATCACACTGCCTACAGTTTTATCCACATGATCTCTATATTTATATTTATGTCACAAACAACAGAGGTCTCAGCTGGGAACCTTGTGGAGCACCATTTGTCACAAAGCCCTCATCAACGAAACACCCCTCCACCACAACCCTCTGTCCTTAACTCAGCCAGTTGGATCCAATTTGCCAAATCACCATGTGACGTAATCTTTTGGATCGGCCTACCACAATGTTGGCATCAGGGTTGTGCATTAACTGATTCATCCAGGTGTACTGATTGGGAATGATCAGCCATGATCACATTGAATGGCGGTGCTAGCTTGAAGGGCCGAATGGCCTACTCCTGCACCTATTGTCTATTGTATGGTGTAGATGTGACAGACAAGAATGTTTTCGAATGGTCAAGCCTGGAGATACCGAGCACATTGACAGGTTTCAGAAGCAGGAGAAGAACTGTAATGGGTGGAGTTGGCACTTCTGGTGGCAGAATAGAGCTGAGGGCGGGGCTCGACACCATGAGTGAATCTGATCCATCTGTAACTGTGTAGAAAATAATCTCCTGCAGCGTCCCACTGGGAAATTCCTCTCATAGCCATGTTTCATGAAGATCGATGTATGAAATTAAAGATCACTGACATCAAGTTGGGATCTTTGCAATCCTACTCAACTTTTATTTGTTTATTTTTCATCTTAAATCAAGTCCGCCTGAAACAGGCTCTTCAGCAGGTTATTTTCTGGGGAAGTTCAAAGGAGCCCAAGTGTTTAATGTGGAGTTGGTGGGAGATTGATGGGGAGAGGGTTACTCAGGAGAACTCCCTTTTACCCGCTACTTTGAAAGAAAGCTCTGTTAGGTCTTGACGGAAAGAACTGCTAGGATTTCCGTTGCCATGGAGATCCAGCCTGAGGCCCAGGAAGCAAGAGGTTTATTTAAATAAATGCGAGGTACCACGGTGACCCCGCTCATGAATAAAAAGTACAGTTGACTGTTTGAGTGTAGATGTACAGCGGGACAACAAAGCCTTTAGTACACAGCAGTACCAAACAGCCGGGACTACAGGGCCTTTAGTAAGCTGCCAATACCAAACAGCTGGGACTACCAACCCCTACCACACAGCCGGCGATACACGGCCAGGGCTACAGGGCCGGGTCTACCGAGCCGGGAATATCGAGCCTATATTATGCAGTCAGTACCACAGAGCCGGGACAACACAGCCCTTTGGTTTAATGTGACATTCCCACATGGTGCATTTGATCAGTTGGGACTTTGGGAACGACGAGAGGAATTCTGGACTGAGATGGATCAGATCTCACTCACGGTGAATCTGACTGCCCGGAAATGCTGGAGGATTGGTGAAAGAAAGTGACAACAAACCCAGCTCATCCTGAGGGGAAGTAAAGTAGCGCCGTGTTCCCAGCGTGTGCCAGGCGTGGCCAGGCATGTTCCACACATGTTCCAAGCATGTTCCAGGCGTGTTCCAGGCATGTGTAATAAAAACTTGGCCTGCAAATCTCCTGCATACTTTGCCTTTCTCACCTTGAAGTTCATGCCTCTAATATTTAAGGGTTCCATCCTGTGAACAAGGTTTCTGACTGACGAGAGAGGAAAGGTAGAGAGGGATATAGAAACATAGAAAATAGGTGCAGGAGTAGGCCATTCGGCCCTTCGAGCCTGCACCGCCATTCAATATGATCATGGATGATCATCCAACTCAGTATCCCGTACCTGCCTTCTCACCGCTCTGATCCCTTTAGCCACAAGGGCCACATATAACTCTCTCTTAAATATAGCCAATGAACTGGCCTCAACTACCCTCTGTGGCAGAGAGTTCCAGGGACCCACCACTCTCTGTGTGAAAAAAGTATTTCTCATCTCAGTCTTAAAGGATTTCCCCCTTTATCCTTAAGCTGTGACCCCTTGTCCTGGACTTCCCTAAGATCGGGAACAATCTTCCTGCATCTAGCCTGTCCAACCCCTTAAGAATTTTGTAAATTTCTATAAGATCCCCTCTTAATCGCCGAAATTCTAGAGAGTATAAACCGAGTCTATCCAGTCTTTCTTCATATGGAAGTCCTGACATCCCAGGAATCAGTCTGGTGAACCTTCTCTGCACTCCCTCTATGACAATAATGTCCTTCCTCAGATTTGGAGACCAAAACTGTACGCAATATTCCAGGTGTGGTCTCACCAAGACGCTGTACAACTGCAGTAGAACCTCCCTGCTCCTATACTCAAATCCTTTCGCTATGAATGCTAACATACCATTTGCTTTCTTCACTGCCTGCTGCACCTGCATGCCTACTTTCAATGACTGGTGTACCATGACACCCAGGTCTCGCTGCATCTCCCCTTTTCCTAATCGGCCACCATTTAGATAATAGTCTGCTTTCCTGTTTTTGCCACCAAAGTGGATAACCTCACATTTATCCACATTATACTGCATCTGCCAAACATTTTCCCACTCACCCAACCTATCCAAGTCACCTTGCAGTCTCCTAGCATCCTCCTCACAGCTAACACTGCCCCCCAGCTTAGTGTCGTCCGCTAACTTGGAGATATTGCCTTCAATTCCCTCATCCAGATCATTAATATATATTGCAAATAGCTAGGGCCCCGGCACTGAGCCTTGCGGTACCCCACTAGTCACTGCCTGCCATTGTGAAAAGGACCCGTTTACTCCTACTCTTTGCTTCCTGTTTGCCAGTCAGTTCTCTATCCACATCAATACTGAACTCCCAATGCTGTGTGCTTTAAGTTTGTATACTAATCTCTTATGTGGGACCTTGTCGAAAGCCTTCTGGAAGTCCAGATACACCACAGCTTGATTAACCCTTGATTACTTTAGCCCTAAGAGCTAAATATAACTATCTCTTGAAAACATCCAATGAATTGGCCTCCACTGCGTTCTGTGGTAGAGAATTCCACAGATTCACAATTCTCTGGGTGAAAAAGTGTTTCTTCATAGTCCGAAATGGCCTACCCTTTATTCTTAAACTGTTGACCCTGGTTCTGGACTCCACCGACATTGGGAACATTTTTCCTGATCTAACCTGTGCAATCCCTTAAGACTTGTAAATGTTTCTATAAGATCCCCTCTCATCGTTCTAAATTCCAGTGAATACAAGCCCAGTCGACCCATTCTTTCATCATATGTCAGTCCCGCCATCCCGGGAATTAACCTGGTGAACCTACACTGCACTCTCTCGATATGGACCAAACGCAGGCAATAGGACACGGTTAACTGTAAAACCTGTTCAGCATGAACAAGTTGGGCTGAAGGGCCTGTTTCTGGCTGACTCTATGATTCCATCCAATCTCTCCCCATAGCTAAAGTTCCCAATTCAGGTGTTACCGTGGTGAAGACTCAAAGGATACAAATGCTGGAAGCTAACAAAGATCAAAGTGGTTGGGTAACATTGGGTCAGGCAGAATCTGTGGAGCGAATGGACAGGCCAATCACACGCCCACCATTCCCTCTTCTCCCCTCTCCCATCGGGCTGAAGATACGAAAGCTTGAAAGGACAGCTTCTTCCCCATTTTATCAAACTACCGAATAGTCCTCCCATAGGCTAGGGTGTAGTCCCCATCTCCCAACCTACTTCATTGCAGACCTTGCACTTTTCTTTATCTGTATTTTATCTGTTACCGTAACCATATATTTTTCACTTTACTTTCCTTTGCACTACTGTTGTACTTTGTGTCCGGCTTGATTGTAATCATGTGTGTATGATTTGATTGTAGAGCACACAAACAAACGTTTCACTGTATCTCAGTACATATGGCAATAACAAACCAATACCAAAAATGGCAGCACATTGTGGGCCGAAGGGTTTGTTGTGCTGCCGCAGTCTTTGATGTTGCGTGAGACTGGAGAGCTTCTTTATTTGGGCTTTGTGAAGTGTTGGTTGATGAAACACCTGGTGTAGACACTAGGCGATTTGGAGTTGGGCTTGGAGTTGACCTGTGGGCTGACCTGGTCTTCTGGTGCCCAAGGTGAGTTTGCTGTAACCTTCAGGCTCCATCCACATTGTGGTTTCCCTGCGTTTTTGTCCGGTTGTGACTCGGAGGCATTTGTCTGTTCTTGGGGCTCTCTGTGAAAAGTAAGTGGGTCTTCTTGAGAAGTTTGAAAATAGTGAATAGTCTGTAAATCTCCATGTCATTACCGTGGCAACCAGGCTGAGCAGAACCTGAGACAGTGAAACGCACCCATCATCTGCAGCATGCTGGAACCAAAAATATTTTGCTAACAGCTTGAAGTTTTCTCCTTGAGCTGGTGGGAGGAGCAGCAGTTGGTTCCCATTCCCTTCAGGGGTAGTGGTGAGATTTAATTTATTTGTTAGCTCTGCCTTCTAACCCCTGTGTGTTCTGCCACGGCCAAAGTGTTAAACTCTTGTCCGGGCACAGACTTGTGTGCCTTGTGCCTGGTCAGGGGGTCAAGCCTGGGAACGACTCGGGGCACGAGAAGACTGCAGCTTGAGAACAGAGATCAGATCCAGGAGAGGGACAAGGCTGCCGGCAATTAGTTTTATTTGTGAATGGGATCATAAGGTCATAGAAACATAGAAACATAGAAATTAGGTGCAGGAGTAGGCCATTCGGCCCTTCTAGCCTGCACCGCCATTCAATATGATCATGGCTGATCATCCAACTCAGTATCCTGTACCTGCCTTCTCTCCAAACCCCCTGATCCCCTTAGCCACAAGGGCCACATCTAACTCCCTCTTAAATATAGCCAATGAACTGGCCTCAACTACCCTCTGTGGCAGAGAGTTCCAGAGACCCAAGACTCTGTGTGAAACAATTCCTTCTCATCTCGGTCCTAAAGGATTTCCCCCTTATCTTTAAGCTGTGACCCCTTGTCCTGGACCTCCCCAACATCGGGAACAATCTTCCTGCATCTAGCCTGTCCAACCCCTTAAGAATCTTGTAAGTTTCTATAAGATCCCCTCTCAATCTCCTAAATTCTAGAGAGTATAAACCGAGTCTATCCAGTCTTTGTTCATAAGACAGTCCTGACATCCCAGGAATCAGTCTGGTGAACCTTCGCTGCACTCCCTCTATGGCAATAATGTCCTTCCTCAGATTTGGAGACCAGAACTGTACGCAATACTCCAGGTGTGGCCTCACCAAGACCCTATACAACTGAAGTAGAACCTCCCTGCTCCTATACTCAAATCCTTTTGCTATGAAAGCTAACATACCATTCGTCATAAGTGATAGGAGTAGAATTAGGCCATTCGGCCCACCACGTCTACTCTGCCATTCAATCATGGCTGATCTATCTTTCCCTATTGTGGGTATCAAGGCCAGCATTTATTCTCCATTACCAGCTGCCCTTGAAAAGGTGGAGGGAGTCACCTCTTGAACCACTGCAGTCCTTGTGATGAAAGTGGTCCCACAGAGCAGCAACAGAGCACGAACAGTTGATACATCTCCAGGTCAGGAAGGTATGTGTGTTTATTGTCGTCACATGTACCGAGGTACAGTGAAAAGCTTTGTTCTGCATGCTGTCCAAACAGATCAGACATACCATTCATAGATACAAACAGTCAAACTCCAGTACAATAGGTAGATCAAAGGGGAAGATACAGAGTGCAGAATATAGTTCTCAGCATTGTAGCGCATCAGTTCCACAGACAAAGTCCGATGTCCTCAATGGGGTAGAGGTGAATTGGACAGTACTCTAGCTTATGGAAGTTCAGAAGCTTGATAACAGAGGGGAAGAAGCTGTTTCTGAGTCTGGTGGTGCGCACTTTCAAGCTTCGGTACCTTCTGCCGGACGGGAGCGGGGAGAAGGAGGAGTTTGTTTTCATGTATAATGAAGCGTTACATTTGGACAGGTACATGAATAGTTAGTTAAGTTAGCTATTGTCATGTGCACTGAGTTACTGTGGAAAGCTGTTTTTCGGTGTTATCCAATTTAAAACAAGCCATAAATGATTACAATTAAGCCACCCACTGTGTACAGGTGGACGATGGAAGGTATAATATTTGGTGCAAGATAAAGTCTGATAGTTCAAAGTCAGGACCGCACTAGCTGGTGAGAGGATAGGTTGGTTGCCTGATCATACATCACAGATGCATTAGGGATCTGAGGTGTCATCGTTCTTTAGGGAACGGGGGTTCTC
This sequence comes from Raja brachyura, assembly GCA_963514005.1. Next base: position 476,527 of record CAUPSL010000981.1, read on the forward strand.
TTCTTCTATCATAGATGAGACTCTCACCTGTGTCTTATCAATATTCCATAACTCTGCTCTTGCTCCCCCTCCCCCCAGTCGCAATAGGGTCACACCCCATCTAATCCTCGCCTTTCACCCCATCAGCCATCGCAAGCTACACATACAGTAATCCTCCAACATTTTTGCCACCTCCAACGGGATCCCCCCACTAGTCACGTCTTCCTGTAACATCAGGCTGCCGTTGCGGCGATTGCAGAGGCCTCAAATTGGCCCGGACCACGGGGTGAACATAGAGGGAGAGGACTGGCTTTGCTGCCTTCCCTCAAAGTGGGAACCATTGTGGGGGGATGTTTTTATGTTTAATGTCAAGTTCTTTAATGTTGTGTTTTATTTTTTATTGGTGTGCTGCAAATGGCAACTCAAATTTCACTGCACCAGAAATGGTGTACGTGACAATAAATGTCCTTTGTCCTTTGTCCATCTCCGCCCCTTTCCACAAAGACCATTCACCTCCGCTACTACCTGGTCCACACAAACCACCCGCTCCCCAGGAACCTTCCCCTGCAACCGCAGGAGATGCAACACCTGGCCGTATACCTCCTCCCGCGACTCCGTCCAAGGACCTCGACAATCCTTTCAGCTGAGGCAGAGGTTCACTTGCACCTCCTCCAACCTCATCTACTGTATCTGCTGTTCCGGGTATGGGCTCCTGTATATCAGCGAGACCAAACGTAGGCTGGGCGATGGTTTTGTTGAACATCTACTCAGCTCAGTCTTCCTGGACCGACGCGATCTCCTGGATGCCAAACATTTTAACTCCTTTCCCCATTCCCATACAGACCTTTCTATCAGCGGTCCCTGAGGAGACCCACACTTGCCTCATTACCCTCTTGCTGCTAATATACTAATGAAAGGTTTTGGGATTTACGATGAGGGATTACGTGAAGCCCCGCCAGGCGCATGCTCGGCATACGTCAAAGCAGCGGCATGAAAAACACAGAACCAATAGCCGAAGTAAGATAGTAAGGCTCACAAAGACTAGAACTACCAGATGATCGTTTAGATTATGAGGGTCGGGAGCGGAGGGCACGTAATCCCTCATCGTAACTCCTCATAAAATAAAGATCAAACTTCGAACAGGTAAATTCTCGTTTATTCTTACCATTTTACTTCGGAGTCACGTGAGTGACTACGTGAAGATTTTGAAGCTCTGTGATTTTCATGCCATAGATTCATTCCATACGACACACTGCTTCAGTTGACACAGTAGTGAGTAAATAATATATATTGAACATTGCTTGAAATTATGCAATAAGTATTTTAATAATAATAAAAAAAAGAAAAGTAATAACCCCTCTATCCCAGGGGGAAATTACAACAAAAGATATGAAACAATGACATAAAACAAAGCAAAGAATCAAACAGAACCCAACACAGCGTGTCCAAACCCTGGCACCGTGACAACAGGTTTATCGTAAAAATTGGAAAAAATGTCTTCTTTAGACCATCCTGCAGCCTCTAAAATTTGGTCGAGTGAGATTTAAACACATGAGTGTCTACTCCAGCTAAATCCAGAACCTGTTTTAACCATCTAGAAATAGTTTGTACTGTCATTTTTTTATATGGTTTCCTGTGGGTAATAAGCATTGCTGTCTCACAACCCCGGAGACTCTTGGTTACTTCAATATATCGAATCAGATGCTTAACCACACACAATGTTTGGTCGACAGGGTATGCTTTAAAGATTACCTTGGTTCCAGCCTTCCCTGGTCTGCTTTGTTTGATTAGATCATAAACATAAAAAGTAATGTTATCTGAAGACAAATGCATACAATCTAAACGTAACATTTGCAATGTTTGTACTCTTTGTGCTGACACTAATGCCATGACCATTACCACTTTAAATGTTAACTTCTGAAAAGACAGTGACGTAATTGGAGCCCACTGCAGAAGCAATGTGAGAACTATACTGACATCCCAAATTTCTGTATATCTGGGTTTCAGAGGATTTTTATTAAAATTCCTCTCATAAATCGGGACATCAATGGATGAGACCCGATAGATTGACGTCCTGAATAGGAGGACAAAGCACTACGAGCACTATTAATGGCACTATAACTTAGGTGCTGATCAAAATGCAACATAGCAAGGAACTCCAATACATCCGATATGTTTGCAGTATGATAAGATATATCTGACTGTATACAAAAAGCTTCCCATTTCTTTATGTGAGACATATATTGTTTCTTAGTGCTATCTCTCCAAGCTGACGTTATGACATCCATGGTCCTATCTGACAGTCCAAGCCCTTGTAATGGTCTGGTCAGAACCTGCAGATTAACAAATTAATATGATCATGCAATGGATGAACTTCTTCTGTTACTGGTTGTACCAACAAATCACTGCAGCTGGGAATTGTCATAAATGGGTTAGTTATCATTCTGAGCATCAATGGGAACCATGGCTGTGTAGGCCAGTTTGGAACCACCAAAACGCCCGTGGCGGAGTCTTGCTCTATTTTGGTGAGACATTGCCTAATCAGGCAGAATGGGTAAAAAGCATAGAAGAACATATTTCCCCAATGTAGCGAGAAAGCATCCACCGCTACTGCTCCTGGGTCAGGCTCCCATGAGTCGTATTTAGGCAACTGGTGATTTAATCTGGACGCAAACAGATCAATGTCTGGTAACCCATACTGACTGACAATTTTTTTGAAACTTGTGGATTTAACATCCATTCTGTATTGTCTTTGAACTTTAGTGATCTGTTGTCTGCCACAATATTGTCTCTCCCTGGGAGATAGATAGCTGAAAGCCAGATATTCCTAGATATACGCCAATGCCACATCAGGTTGACCTGATAGTCACATGATACTGATCTTACTCCCCCCATGTGATTGATATATGCCACAGCTGTGGTATTGTCTACTTGTAATTGAACATGCAAGTCCTTCATTGTAGAACAATAAGCTTTCAATCCATAACATGCCCCCAATAACTCCAAATAATTGATACCATATGTTTGGAGAATTAAATCCTCTTGGACAGTCCATCTACCACCACAGCTGGTGTCATTGTCCGTAGCCTCCCATCCGAGAGCACTAACATCAGTTTGCAATACCACTGTAGGTTGCTGAATAACAATGTTTTTAGTAGCTTGTGCAACATTCCCAATCCACCACTGTAATTCAGCCAACGCTTCCATTGGCAACTGCATGGGTCTGTCAAAATGACCTGCACGTTCTTTTAGTGCTTGTGCTTTTGCCCTTTGAAGATTTTGATAATGCAAAGGACCAAACTCAACAGCAGGGAATGCTGCTACTATCTTACCAATAACCCTAGCTACTTCTCGGATGGAGGGATAAGGTTTGTCAGCAAGGCAACTACACGCATTTGTGATATCCACAAATTTATCTGTTGGTAAAGTTACTGACATAGCAACCGAATCAATGACAAACCCCAAATACTCAATTGTTTGCAACGGCTGTAGCTTAGATTTTGTTGGATGAATCAGAAACCTAGCCTTTCCAACAGGCTTATAGTTGCTGAAGCTGATTCTTCAGCTGATTCCTGAGTGGCATTTACAATTAAAATATCATCAAGATAAGCCATGACAATGTGATTTTGAGCTCTTAACAATGCAAGTGCTGGTTTCAATAATTTTGTGAACAGCCTGGGAGCTGAACTTAACCCATTAGGTAATGCTTTATATTGCCATAGCTGACCCATCCAATTAAACTTCAAGTACCTACGATAATGGTGATGAATTGGCACTGAATAATACGCATCTTTAAAGTCTATAGTAGCCATGTAACACCCTATGGACAACAACTGCTTTGCAGTGTTGAAGGTGTCCATTTTGAAATGTCTATACTGGACATATGAATTCAATTTTGTGAGATCCAGAATGACTCTACAACCCCCATCTTTCTTTGGCCTGGGGAAAATATTTGACACAAATTGTTGCGGATGATTCACCGTACTTTCAATTACCCCTTTATCAAATAATTTTTTTACTTCTTCTTTTATCAGAGAATTTTCAGGTGAAGAAAACACCAAAACCCGATTAGGTTTATTCTGTACAGGTGGATCAGCTCCTTCCATAAATTCTATTGTAGAACCTGACACAGTATCTAATATAAACCAATCAGATGTTATACAGTACCGTTCATCATAAAACAATTGTAATCTACCACCAACCGGAGGTTGTTCACCAAAGGTTTTCTCTGTGATGGAATGAAGTTTTTGTACCTCAGCAAATGACCGTGACGGTCTCCTCCTTCCAACAAATGGGTTGACATTGGGCTGTGATGGGTGATAATACCTTCTCACCATACCCCTGCCTCTGCTTGTTCCTGCTCCGAAATCAAACCCCCTTCTCAACCAGCCAGTTCTTTGGCCATACATGAACGGTTTCATGAGGCTGATAGTCTTTGCCTCCTCATCAATTTCTTTAATTTGCTTAGGCAGGTTCTATCTGAATAAATAAGCGGGAGCTTGAACATTGCTTGATTTGCACAGACCTGCAACTCTAAGGTGCATGATGGGCCGAATGGCGATTTTCCTCATACAATTGATCTCAAAATAAGAATTATAAAACAATGCCAACATGTCGTTTTGTAGTGTAGACATTGCACACCCTTCTACCTGCTTCCCAAAAGCAGTGATGCCAGCCGCAATGAGCTTGAGGACCCGCTGGAAACGTATTTCCTGTCCTCGCATCGTTGAACTCATGGGTGTCCAAATTGCCGGATTCACTGTCAGCACCCTGAGTGACGCACAATTTACAGGTGTTTTATAGAGGTGTACTGTCTCAACCATGACAGTCTCTTGAAGCTGGTGAGAAACCAAATAGTTTATGTTGGCCGCCAGGTTTTCTTCCATGACCTCACCGCTCCCTTCTGGTATAGCAAAGGATTGTGCTACATCAGGTACACCTGGAGTTTGACTCTTATGCTGCGGTGGGTATTCATGACCAGAAACACCACCTTCAGGGTCAGTCCCCTGCCGCCCTGGTACTCCTGAGACTTGCTCAAAGGAGACTTCTTCCAGACCTAAACAAGGCTCTGGAGTTTCACATTCCCATGTTGTATAGGCACCATATTCTTGATATGGAACCCCCTCAGGGGCTGCCTGGGAATATTCTGGGTCTTTGGACCCTTGGATGACCAGGTTTTGGACAATTTGCTCCATCCTTAGGCACATGGCTTGCCTTTCTGAAGGAGAATCTTCTTCATCAGACTCGTCTGATATAACGGCCCTGACAGACTTTCTCTTACTTTTCCTGCCCACTGGAGTGCCCTCAGTGGCCTGCGGCAGTGGAGCAGCTAAAGGCTGATTAACGGGTGGGTCTACGGCTACCCGTATCGGAACCGGCTCCGCACTGATCTGCAGTCCCGATCGCTGTTGACCTGCTTCAGTACAGGACGCGCGCTTAATCCGCACCGACTTCCTTCCACTGCTCTCCATTTTATAAACTCCTCCTGCTAGCCAGCCAGCGTTAAGGAGCATATATAGACCCTAGGAAGTAGTTTGACCACTTACCTGTGGGGTCTGTTACTCACCGCTGGTGGAGCTGCGCTCTGCAGCCCGTTCCTACCGACATGCGTCGACGTAATGCCGAGCATGCGCCAGGCGGGGCTTCTTCACGTAGTCACTCACGTGACTCCGAAGTAAAATTGTCCATCTGTGACAAGATTCAGCAAACTCTTCTTGTAAATCTGGCTGAAGAAATGGCAAGGCGTCTGGTAAATGGCATCCTCTGCAGAGTTTCAAATCATTCCACTCAGCATTGGGATTCACAGTCGCATTTCTCACATTCCTTCATTTGGGCAGCAGATGAGAGGGGCCTGTGGGGGTGACTGGGGAGAGGAGGGGTCCACGACTGAATCCTAAACATCTTCACTGACAGCAGCCCAGAATACGCGCAGCACATGGAGCTGAGAAACAGGAGCAATGATGAAGGGCAAGGCCGTCAAAATGCAGAGCATTCCGTAGTTGGACAAGAGGCAAGCAGGGTTACGGTTAGTTAGGGTTAAGGTTAGTTAGGGTTAGTTAGGGTTAAGGTTAGTTAGGGTGATGGTTAGTTAGGGTTAAGGTTAGTTAGGGTTAAGGTTAGTTAAGGTTACGGTCATTTATGGTTAGGGTTCGTTAAGGTTAAGGTTAGTTAGGGTTAAGGTTAGTTACGGTTATGGTTAGTTAGGATTACGGTTAGTTAGGGTTAAGGTTAGTTAGGGTTAAGATTAGTTAGGGTTACGGTTAGTTAGGGTTAAGATTAGTTAGGGTTAAGATTAGTTAGGGTTATGGTTAGTTCCGGTTAGGGTTAGGGTTAGTTAGGGTTAAGGTTAGTTGGGGTTAAGGTGAGTTAGGGTTACAGGGTTACATTAGTTAAGGTTACAGGGCCAGAGCCCAGAATCTGGACGCTCATCACATAGATGTCTCTCTGTACTGGATCGTCAGTGTGTGATGACAATATGTATGTCCAGTCTGTAAGCCAAGAGCTGCATTTGTACCCTTCTAAGTCAGTGTCAATGTGATCTCAGACAGAAGGAACTGCAGATGCTGGAAGCTTTATCGAAGTCTGGGTTTATTCAGGAAAGGGTGTGTGTGTGTGTGTGTGTGTGTGTGTGTGTGTGTGTGTGTGTGTGTGTGCGTGCGTGCGTGCGTGCGTGCGTGTGTGCGTGCGTGCGTGCGTGCGTGTGTGTGTCTCGCGATGAATTTATTTCAAGAGGACCGTCACTGATTCACGTGGGTTGGGGTTAGGGTTAGGGTTGATTGACGTGGCCAAATGACCACCTCCTGTTCCTTAAATATTTGTGGAGGAGAAAGTGGAAGAGGTTTGTGTTGTAAATTGCAGAGTATTGGTCTGTGGCAGAAAGGCTGGCTGCGGTTAAAATGTCACTAGATTCGGTGGGGTACCGATGGAGGCAAGGTGGAGTTTGTGGAAAGGCTTGCCATAAATTTCCAAACCTCCTGGGATGTACGGGGGGGACCCAGAGAATGCAAAACGGCAAATGTTCAGCAGCAATAAACAGAAGACAAGAGGCAAGGAGAGGTTTCAGCTGAAAATCTAGAGTCCATATGGATTCAAAGATAACTGTCTGAACAAAACTTTGGCTTGTAAAATGGATCTGGATCTGGACGTAGTGTGCTGAAACGCTCCAGGTATAGTGTCACTCAGCATTGGACAATGACATACTGGACATTTACCAAGACAATTAACCTACAAACCTGCACGTCTTTGGAGAGTGGGTGGAAACGGAAGATCTCTGAGAAAACCCACGTCGATCACGGGGAGAACGTACAAACTCCATACAGACAGCACCCGTAGTCGGGATCAAACCTGGATCTCTGGCGCTGCATTTTGCTAAGGGGCAGCAAGTCTACCGCTGCGCCACCGTGACTGCCCGTTGTATCAGTACACTGGGGAAAAGGTTCTGACTGTCTACCCTATCTATTGCTGTGATAATTTGATACATTTCTATCAGATCTCCCATCAGTTTCAGAACTTCAAGAGAAAACTTCCAGTCAAAGTCTATCCAACTTCTCCTAATAGCTAATACTGTCCAATCTGCGCAACAGTCGGGTAAACCTCCTCTGCATCCCCTCCAAAGCCTCCTCACCTTCCTGCAATGGGGCGGCCAGAACTGCATGCTATACTGCAAATGCGCCCTGACCTGTAAATGTCCTGACTCTTATACTCAATGCCCTAATTGATGAAGGAAAGCATACCATACCATTCTGCCCTTACCCCGTAACCAGTAGCATCCACCAACACACCAATGCAGTTACCAATTACTCCACAGAGCCTTGTAGCTGGCAATAAAAAACAAACCCTCGTCAGACTGATCAGCGTTACTGCACTCAGTGCCAGCAGCAACATTTAATTAATCCTTAATGAATGAATGAATCACTTTATTGGCCAAGTATATTCACATACAAGGAATTTGCCTTGGTGCTCTGCCCGCAAGTGACAACATGATATACAGTGACAGTTAGGAATGCATTTCTCCTGTCGGGACAGAGTCATAGTCACACAGCACCGAAACAGGACCTTCAACCAACTCGTCCACACTGCCCAAGATGTCCCATCTACACTAGTCCCACTTGCCCGCAGAGTTTAGCCCATATCCCTCTAAGCCTTTCCTTTCCATGTATCTGTTACAGAGCCAGACTCAACTACCTGCTCTTGCAGCATGTTCCGTACATCTACCATCCTCTGTGTGAAAAGGTTGTACCTCAGGTTCCTATTAAATCTTTCTTCCCTCACCGTAAACCTATGTCCCCTGGTTCTTGATTTCCATACTCTTTGTAAAGGATATATCCACCCAATCTATTCCCCTCATGATATCATACACCTCTCAAGGATCATCCCTCAGCCCCCTTTGCTCCAAGGAATAGTCCTAGCCTGCCCCAACCTCCCCCTGTAGCTCTGGCCCTCAAGTCCCTATCAAAGGCCCCAGGGACACCTGGTAAAGGGCAGTGGACAGTGGACAGTGAACAGGGGGTTGTGGACAGGGGACATTGGACAGTGGGTAGTGGACAGTGGACAGTGGACAGGGGGTTGTGGACAGGGGACATTGGACAGTGGGCACTGGGTAGTGTACAGTGGACAGTGGGTAGTGTACAGTGGACAGTGGACAGTGGGTAGTGGACAGTGGGCAATGGGTAGTGGGCAGTGGACAGTGGGCAGTGGACAGTGGGCAGTGGACAGTGGACAGTGGGTAGTGGACAGTGGGTAGTGGACAGTGGGTAGTGGGCAGTGGACAGTGGGTAGTGGACAGTGGACAGTGTACAGTGGGTAGTGGACAGTGGGTAGTGGACAGTGGACAGTGGACAGTGGGTAGTGGACAGTGGGTAGTGGACAGTGGACAGTGAACAGGGGATAGTGGACAGGGGGCAGTGGACAGTGGGTAGTAGACAGTGGGTAGTGGACAGTGGGTAGTGGACAGTGGACAGTGGGTAGTGGACAGTGGGTAGTGGACAGTGGGTAGTGGACAGTGGACAGTGGGTAGGGGACAGTGGATAGTGGGTAGTGGACAGTGGGCAGTGGACAGTGGATAGTGGGCAGTGGGTATTGGGCAGTGGACAGTGAGTAGTGGACAGTGGGCAGTGGACAGTGGGTATTGGGCAGTGGACAGTGGACAGTGCACTGTGGGCAGTGGACAGTGGGTAGTGGGCAGTGGACAGTGGGTAGTGGACAGTGGGTATTGGGCAGTGGACAGTGGACAGTAGGTAGTGGGCAGTGGACAGTGGGCAGTGGGCAGTGGACAGTGGGTAGTGGACAGTGGGTAGTGGACAGTGGACAGTGGGTAGTGGACAGTGGGTAGTGGACAGTGGGTAGCGGACAGTGGACAGCGGACAGTGGACAGTGGGCAGTGGACAGTGGACAGCGGGCAGTGGTCAGCGGGCAGTGGTCAGCGGGCAGTGGACAGTGGACAGTGGACAGTGGGTAGTGGACAGTGGGTAGTGGACAGTGGGTAGTGGACAGTGGACAGTGGACAGTGGACAGTGGGCAGTGGACAGTGGGTAGTGGACAGTGGGCAGTGGACAGTGGGCAGTGGACAGTGGGCAGTAGACAGTGGGCAGTGGGTAGTGGGCAGTGGACAGAGGGTAGTGGACAGTGGGTAGTGGACAGTGGGCAGTGGACAGTGGGCAGTGGACAGTGGGTAGTGGGTAGTGGACAGTGGGTAGTGGACAGTGGGCAGTGGACAGTGGGCAGTGGGCAGTGGAGAGTGGACAGTGGACAGTGGGTAGTGGCAGTGGACATTGGTCAGTGGGTAGTGGGCAGTGGACAGTGGGTATTGGGCAGTGGACAGTGGACAGTGGGTAGCGCACTGTGGGCAGTGGACAGTGGGTAGTGGGCAGTGGACAGTGGGTATTGGGCAGTGGACAGTGGGTAGTGGACAGTGGACAGTAGGTAGTGGGCAGTGGACAGTGGGCAGTGGGCAGTGGGCAGTGGACAGTGGGTAGTGGACAGTGGGTAGTGGACAGTGGACAGTGGGTAGTGGACAGTGGGTAGTAGACAGTGGACAGTGGGCAGTGGACAGTGGGTAGTGGTCAGCGGGCAGTGGGTAGTGGACAGTGGACAGTGGACAGTGGACAGTGGACAGTGGGCAGTGGACAGTGGGCAGTGGACAGTGGGTAGTAGACAGTGGACAGTGGGTAGTGGACAGTGGGTAGTGGACAGTGGGTAGTGGACAGTGGACAGTGGGTAGTGGACAGTGGGTAGTGGACAGTGGGCAGTGGACAGTGGGCAGTGGACAGTGGGCAGTGGACAGTGGACAGTGGGTAGTGGGTAGTGGACAGTGGGCAGTGGACAATGGGCAGTGGACAGTGGACAGTGGGTAGTGGACAGTGGGCAGTGGACAGTGGGCAGTGGGCAGTGGCAGTGGACATTGGACAGTGGGTAGTGGGTAGTGGACAGTGGACAGTGGGTAGTGGACAGTGGGTAGTGGACAGTGGACAGTGGACAGTGGACAGTGAACAGTGGGTAGTGGACAGTGGGTAGTGGACAGTGGACAGTGGACAGTGGGCAGTGGACAGTGGACAGTGGGTAGTGGACAGTGGGTATTGGGCAGTGGACTGGACAGTGGGCAGTGGGCAGTGGGCAGTGGACAGTGGGTAGTGGACAGTGGGCAGTGAACAGTGGGTAGTGGACAGTGGACAGTGGACAGTGGGCAGTGGGCAGTGGGCAGTGGGCAGTGGACAGTGGGTAGTGGACAGTGGGCAGTGGGTAGTGGGTAGTGGACAGTGGACAGTGGGTAGTGGACAGTGGGTAATGGGCAGTGGACAGTGGGTAGTGGACAGTGGGTACAAGACCGCCTGATGGTCCCCTCCATGACTCATTCTGACTTGGACAGGTATCTCAGTTAGTTCTTCACCGCAGGCCCATGTTCCTGGAACTCCTCAGCTGTTCTGTGCACACATCTTCACTGAGCTGCCGGTCAAGGCACGGCCGCTCACACTGACCAAACGACGATAAAAGGTGACCAGCAATATCCAGCTTCCAAACACAGAGCTCCATCATACAGCACACCGTGACACACACACTGTGACACACACCGTGACACACACACTGTGACACACACACTGTGACACACACACTGACGCACACACTGACACACACTGAGACACACACTGTGACACACACTGACACACTGTGACACACACTGACGCACACTGACACACACTGACACACACACTGACACACACTGTGACACACACTGTGACACACACTGACACACACACTGACACACACACTGTCACACACACTGACACACACACACTGAGACACACACTGTGACACACACTGTGACACACACACTGACACACACTGCCACACACTGACACACACTGTGACACACACACTGACACACACTGTGACACACACACTGACACACACTGACACACATTGTGACACACACTGTGACACACACTGACACACACTGTGACACACACACTGTGACACACACTGTGACACACACTGACACACACTGACACACACACTGTGACACACACTGACACACACTGTGACACACACTGACACACACTGGCACACACTGTGACACACACTGACACACACTGACACACACTGTGACACACACTGACACATACTGTGACACACACTGACACACACACTGACACACACTGACACACACTGTGACACACACTGTGACACACACACTGTGACACACACTGTGACACACACTGTGACACACACACTGACACACACTGAAACACACTGACACACACACTGTGACACACACTGACACACACTGTGACACACACACTGTGACACACACTGTGACACACACTGACACACACTGTGACACACACTGAAACACACTGTGACACACACACTGACACACACTGTGACGCACACTGACACACACTGTGACACACACTGTGACACACACTGACACACACTGACACACACTGTGACACACACTGACACACACTGACACACACTGTGACACACACTGACACACACACTGTGACACACACTGACACACACTGACACACACTGTGACACACACTGACACACACACTGTGACACACACTGACACACACACTGTGACACACACACTGACACACACACTGTGACACACACTGAAACACACTGTGACACACACTGTGACACACACACTGACACACACTGTGACACACACTGACACACACTGTGACACACACTGACACACACTGACACACACTGTGACACACACTGTGACACACACACTGTGACACACACACTGACACACACACTGTGACACACACACTGACACACACACTGTGACACACACTGACACACACTGTGACACACACTGACACACACACTGCCACACACTGTGACACACACTGTGACACACACTGTGACACACACACTGACACACACTGCCACACACTGCCACACACTGACACACACTGTGACACACACACTGACACACACTGTGACACACACACTGACACACACTGACACACATTGTGACACACACTGTGACACACACTGACACCCACTGTGACACACACACTGACACACACTGACACACACTGTGACACACACTGACACATACTGTGACACACACACTGACACACACTGACACACACTGTGACACACACACTGACACACACTGTGACACACACTGTGACACACACTGACACACACTGTGACACACACACTGACACACACTGACACACACTGTGACACACACTGTGACACACACACTGACGCACACACTGACACACACACTGACACACACTGTGACACACACTGTGACACACACACTGACACACACTGTGACACACACTGACACACACTGTGACACACACTGACACACACACTGACACACACACTGACACACACACTGACACACACTGACACACACTGTGACACACACTGACACACACTGACACACACTGTGACACACACACGGACACACACTGTGACACACACACGGACACACACTGTGACACACACACTGTGACACACACTGTGACACACACACTGTGACACACACTGTGACACACACTGTGACACACACACTGACACACACTGACACACACTGTGACACACACACTGTGACACACACTGACACACACTGTGACACACACTGTGACACACACTGTGACACACACTGACACACTGACACACACACTGTGACACACACTGACACACACTGTGACACACACTGACACACACTGACACATACTGTGACACACACTGACACACACTGACACACACTGTGACACACACTGTGACACACACTGTGACACACACTGACACACTGACACACACACTGTGACACACACTGACACACACTGTGACACACACTGACACACACTGACACCCACTGTGACACACACTGACACACACTGACACACACTGTGACACACACTGTGACACACACTGACACACTGACACACACACTGTGACACACACTGACACACACTATGACACACACTGCGACACACACACTGTGACACACACACTGTGACACACACACTGTGACACACACTGTGACACACACTGACACACACTGTGACACACACTGACACACACTGACACACACTGACACACACTGTGACACACACACTGACACACACTGCCACACACACACTGACACACACTGTGACACACAGTGTGACACACACACTGACACACACTGACACACACTGTGACACACACACTGACACACACTGTGACACACACTGTGACACACACACTGACACACACTGACACCCACTGTGACACACACACTGACACACACTGACACACACTGTGACACACACTGACACACACTGACACCCACTGTGACACACACTGACACACACTGACACACACTGTGACACACACTGACACACACTGTGACACACACACTGACACACACTGACACACACTGTGACACACACACTGACACACACTGTGACACACACACTGACACACACTGTGACACACACTGACGCACACACTGACACACACACTGACACACACACTGACACACACACTGACACACACTGTGACACACACTGACACACACTGACACACACTGTGACACACTCACTAACACACACTGACACACACTGTGACACACACACTGTGACACACACACTGACACACACTGTGACACACACTGACACACACTGTGACACACACTGACACACACTGTGACACACACACTGACACACACTAACACACACTGACACACACACTGACACACACTGTGACACACACACTGTGACACACACACTGACACACACTGTGACACACACTGACACACACTGTTACACACACTGACACACACTGTGACACACACACTGACACACACACTAACACACACTGTGACACACACTGACACACACTGACACACACTGTGACACACACTGACACACACACTGACACACACTGACACACACACTGACACACACTGTGACACACACTGTGACACACACACTGACACACACTGTGACACACACACAGACACACACTGTGACACACACACTGTGACACACACACTGTGACACACACTGACACACACTGTGACACACACACTGTGACACACACTGTGACACACACTGACACACACTGTGACACACACTGACACACACTATGACACACACTGTGACACACACACTGTGACACACACACTGTGACACACACACTGTGACACACACTGTGACACACACTGACACACACTGACACACACTGACACACACTGACACACACTGTGACACACACACTGACACACACTGCCACACACTGCCACACACACACTGACACACACTGTGACACACAGTGTGACACACACACTGACACACACTGACACACACTGTGGCACACACACTGACACACACTGTGACACACACTGTGACACACACACTGACACACACTGACACCCACTGTGACACACACACTGACACACACTGTGACACACACACTGACACACACTGACACCCACTGTGACACACACTGACACACACTGACACACACTGTGACACACACTGACACACACTGTGACACACACACTGACACACACTGACACACACTGTGACACACACACTGACACACACTGTGACACACACACTGACACACACTGTGACACACACTGACGCACACACTGACGCACACACTGACACACACACTGACACACACACTGACACACACTGTGACACACACTGACACACACTGACACACACTGTGACACACTCACTAACACACACTGACACACACTGTGACACACACACTGACACACACTGTGACACACACACACTGACACACACTGACACACACTGTGACACACACTGACACACACTGTGACACACACACTGACACACACTAACACACACTGACACACACACTGACACACACTGTTACACACACTGACACACACTGTGACACACACACTGACACACACACTAACACACACTGTGACACACACTGACACACACTGACACACACTGTGACACACACTGACACACACACTGACACACACACTGACACACACACTGACACACACTGACACACACACTGACACACACACTGACACACACTGTGACACACACACTGACACACACTGTGACACACACTGTGACACACACACTGACACACTCTGTGACACACACTGTGACACACACACTGACACACACTGTGACACACACACTGTGACACACACACTGACTCACACTGTGACACACACTGACACACACTGTGACACACACTGACACACACTGACACACACTGCCACACACTGACACACACTGTGACACACACACTGACACACACTGTGACACACACTGACACACACACTGACACACATGGTGACACACACTGACACACATTGTGACACACACACTGACACACACTGTGACACACACTGACACACACACTGACACACACACTGACACACACACTGACACACACACTGACACACACACTGACACACACTGTGACACACACTGTGACACACACTGACACACACTGACACACACTGTGACACACACTGACACACACTGTGACACACACACTGACACACACTGACACACACTGTGACACACACACTGACACACACTGTGACACACACACTGACACACACTGTGACACACACTGACGCACACACTGACACACACACTGACACACACACTGACACACACACTGACACACACTGTGACACACACTGACACACACTGACACACACTGTGACACACTCACTAACACACACTGACACACACTGTGACACACACACTGTGACACACACACTGACACACACTGTGACACACACTGACACACACTGTGACACACACTGACACACACACTGACACACACACTGACACACACTAACACACACTGACACACACACTGACACACACTGTGACACACACACTGTGACACACACACTGACACACACTGTGACACACACTGACACACACTGTTACACACACTGACACACACTGTGACACACACACTGACACACACACTAACACACACTGTGACACACACACTAACACACTGTGACACACACTGACACACACTGACACAGACACTGACACACACTGTGACACACACACTGTGACACACACACTGTGACACACACTGACACACACTGTGACACACACACTGTGACACACACTGTGACACACACTGACACACACTGTGACACACACTGACACACACTATGACACACACTGTGACACACACACTGTGACACACACACTGTGACACACACACTGTGACACACACTGTGACACACACTGACACACACTGTGACACACACTGACACACACTGACACACACTGACACACACTGTGACACACACACTGACACACACTGCCACACACTGCCACACACACACTGACACACACTGTGACACACAGTGTGACACACACACTGACACACACTGACACACACTGTGGCACACACACTGACACACACTGTGACACACACTGTGACACACACACTGACACACACTGACACCCACTGACACCCACTGTGACACACACACTGACACACACTGTGACACACACACTGACACACACTGACACCCACTGTGACACACACTGACACACACTGACACACACTGTGACACACACTGACACACACTGTGACACACACACTGACACACACTGACACACACTGTGACACACACACTGACACACACTGTGACACACACACTGACACACACTGTGACACACACTGACGCACACACTGACGCACACACTGACACACACACTGACACACACACTGACACACACTGTGACACACACTGACACACACTGACACACACTGTGACACACTCACTAACACACACTGACACACACTGTGACACACACACTGACACACACTGTGACACACACTGACACACACTGTGACACACACTGACACACACTGTGACACACACACTGACACACACTAACACACACTGACACACACACTGACACACACTGTTACACACACTGACACACACTGTGACACACACACTGACACACACACTAACACACACTGTGACACACACTGACACACACTGACACACACTGTGACACACACTGACACACACACTGACACACACACTGACACACACACTGACACACACTGACACACACACTGACACACACACTGACACACACTGTGACACACACACTGACACACACTGTGACACACACTGTGACACACACACTGACACACTCTGTGACACACACTGTGACACACACACTGACACACACTGTGACACACACACTGTGACACACACACTGACACACACTGTGACACACACTGACACACACTGTGACACACACTGACACACACTGACACACACTGCCACACACTGACACACACTGTGACACACACACTGACACACACTGTGACACACACTGACACACACTGTGACACACACACTGACACACACTGACACACACTGTGACACACACACTGACACACACACTGACACACACTCTGACACACACACTTTGACACACACTGTGACACACACTGACACAAACTGTGACACACACACTGACACACACACTGACACACACTGACACACACTGTGACACACTCACTAACACACACTGACACACACTGTGACACACACACTGACACACACTGTGACACACTGACACACACTGTGACACACACTGATACACTGTGACACACACACTGACACACACTGACACACACTGACACACATACTGACACACACTGTTACACACACTGACACACACTGTGACACACACACTGACACACACACTAACACACACTGTGACACACACTGACACACACTGACACACACACTGACACACACTGACACACACACTGTGACACACACACTGACACACACTGTGACACACACTGACACACACTGTGACACACACTGACACACACTGTGACACACACTGTGACACACACACTGACACACACTGTGACACACACTGTGACACACACACTGTGACACACACTGACACACACTGTGACACACACTGTGACACACACACTGACACACACTGACACACACACTGACACACATGGTGACACACACTGACACACATTGTGACACACACACTGACACACACTGTGACACACACTGACACACACACTGACACACACACTGACACACACACTGACACACACACTGACACACACTGTGACACACACTGTGACACACACTGACACACACTGACACACACTGTGACACACACACTGACACACACTGTGACACACACACTGACACACACTGTGACACACACACTGACACACACACTGTGACACACACACTGACACACACTGTGACACACACACTGACACACACACTGACACACACACTGAGACACACACTGTGACACACACACTGACACACACTGTGACACACTCACTGACACACACTGTGACACACACTGACACACACTGTGACACACACTGACACACACACTGTGACACACACTGACACACACTGACACACACTGTGACACACACTGACACACACTGACACACACTGACACACACACTGACACACACTGTGACACACACACTGACACACACTGTGACACACACACTGACACACACACTGACACACACACTGACACACAATGTGACACACACACTGACACACACTGTGACACACACTGACACACACTGTGAAACACACTGTGACACACACACTGTGACACACACACTGTGACACACACTGACACACACTGACACACACACTGACACACACACTGACACACACTGTGACACACACTGACACACACTGACACACACTGACACACACTGTGACACACACACTGACACACACTGTGACACACACACTGACACACACTGTGACACACACTGTGACACACACTGACACACACACTGACACACACACTGACACACACTGTGACACACACTGACACACACTGACACACACTGACACACACTGTGACACACACACTGACACACACACTGACACACACTGTGACACACACACTGACACACACTGTGACACACACACTGACACACACTGTGACACACACTGTGACACACACACTGTGACACACACTGTGACACACACTGACACACACTGACACACACTGTGACACACACTGTGACAAACACTGACACACACTGACACACACATTGACACACACTGTGACACACACTGACACACACTGACACACACTGACACACACACTGACACACACTGACACACACACTGACACACACTGTGACACACACTGTGACACACACTGTGACACACACTGACACACACACTGACACACACTGTGACACACACTGTGACACACACTGTGACACACACACTGACACACACTGTGACACACACACTGACACACACTGACACACACACTGACACACACTGACACACACTGACACACACACTGACACACACTGTGACACACACTGTGACACACACACTGACACACACTGACACACACACTGGCACACACTAACACACACTGACACACACACTGACACACACTGTGACACACACTGTGACACACACACTGACACACACACTGTGACACACACACTGACACACACTGTGACACACTGTGACACACACACTGACACACACTGACACACACTGACACACACTGTGACACACACACTGTGACACACACACTGACACACACACTGACACACACTGTGACACACACTGTGACACACACTGACACACATACTGACACACACTGTGACACACACTGACACACACTGTGACACACACACTGACACACACTGTGACACACACTGACACGCACTGTGACACACACACTGACACACACTTTGACACACACTGTGACACACACTGACACACATACTGACACACACACTGACACACACTGTGACACACACTGACACACACACTGACGCACACACTGACACACACTGTGACACACACACTGACACACACTATGACACACACACTGTGACACACACTGTGACACACACTGACACACACTGACACACACTGTGACACACACTGTGACACACACACTGTGACACACACTGACACACACATTGACACACACTGTGACACACACATTGACACACTGTGACACACACACTGTGACACACACACTGTGACACACACTGACACACACTGACACACACTGTGACACATACTGTGACACACACTGTGACACACACACTGACACACACACTGACACACACTGTGACACACTCTGTGACACACACTGACACACACTGGCACACACACTGACACACACTGTGACACACACTGTGACACACACTGTGACACACACACTGACACACACTGTGACACACACTGTGACACACACACACTGACACACACACTGACACACACACTGACACACACACTGACACACACACTGACACACACACTGTGACACACACTGTGACACACACTGTGACACACACACTGACACACACACTGTGACACACACACTGACACACACTGTGACACACTGTGACACACACACTGACACACACTGTGACACACACACTGTGACACACACACTGTGACACACACACTGACACACACTGTGACACACACTGACACACACTGTGACACACACTGACACACACTGTGACACACACTGTGACACACACACTGACACACACTGTGACACACACTGTGACACACACACTGTGACACACACTGACACACACTGTGACACACACTGTGACACACACACTGACACACACTGACACACACACTGACACACATGGTGACACACACTGACACACATTGTGACACACACACTGACACACACTGTGACACACACTGACACACACACTGACACACACACTGACACACACACTGACACACACACTGACACACACTGTGACACACACTGTGACACACACTGACACACACTGACACACACTGTGACACACACACTGACACACACTGTGACACACACACTGACACACACTGTGACACACACACTGACACACACACTGTGACACACACACTGACACACACTGTGACACACACACTGACACACACACTGACACACACACTGAGACACACACTGTGACACACACACTGACACACACTGTGACACACTCACTGACACACACTGTGACACACACTGACACACACTGTGACACACACTGACACACACACTGTGACACACACTGACACACACTGACACACACTGTGACACACACTGACACACACTGACACACACTGACACACACACTGACACACACTGTGACACACACACTGACACACACTGTGACACACACACTGACACACACACTGACACACACACTGACACACAATGTGACACACACACTGACACACACTGTGACACACACTGACACACACTGTGAAACACACTGTGACACACACACTGTGACACACACACTGTGACACACACTGACACACACTGACACACACACTGACACACACACTGACACACACTGTGACACACACTGACACACACTGACACACACTGACACACACTGTGACACACACACTGACACACACTGTGACACACACACTGACACACACTGTGACACACACTGTGACACACACTGACACACACACTGACACACACACTGACACACACTGTGACACACACTGACACACACTGACACACACTGACACACACTGTGACACACACACTGACACACACACTGACACACACTGTGACACACACACTGACACACACTGTGACACACACACTGACACACACTGTGACACACACTGTGACACACACACTGTGACACACACTGTGACACACACTGACACACACTGACACACACTGTGACACACACTGTGACAAACACTGACACACACTGACACACACATTGACACACACTGTGACACACACTGACACACACTGACACACACTGACACACACACTGACACACACTGACACACACACTGACACACACTGTGACACACACTGTGACACACACTGTGACACACACTGACACACACACTGACACACACTGTGACACACACTGTGACACACACTGTGACACACACACTGACACACACTGTGACACACACACTGACACACACTGACACACACACTGACACACACTGACACACACTGACACACACACTGACACACACTGTGACACACACTGTGACACACACACTGACACACACTGACACACACACTGGCACACACTAACACACACTGACACACACACTGACACACACTGTGACACACACTGTGACACACACACTGACACACACACTGTGACACACACACTGACACACACTGTGACACACTGTGACACACACACTGACACACACTGACACACACTGACACACACTGTGACACACACACTGTGACACACACACTGACACACACACTGACACACACTGTGACACACACTGTGACACACACTGACACACATACTGACACACACTGTGACACACACTGACACACACTGTGACACACACACTGACACACACTGTGACACACACTGACACGCACTGTGACACACACACTGACACACACTTTGACACACACTGTGACACACACTGACACACATACTGACACACACACTGACACACACTGTGACACACACTGACACACACACTGACGCACACACTGACACACACTGTGACACACACACTGACACACACTATGACACACACACTGTGACACACACTGTGACACACACTGACACACACTGACACACACTGTGACACACACTGTGACACACACACTGTGACACACACTGACACACACATTGACACACACTGTGACACACACATTGACACACTGTGACACACACACTGTGACACACACACTGTGACACACACTGACACACACTGACACACACTGTGACACATACTGTGACACACACTGTGACACACACACTGACACACACACTGACACACACTGTGACACACTCTGTGACACACACTGACACACACTGGCACACACACTGACACACACTGTGACACACACTGTGACACACACTGTGACACACACACTGACACACACTGTGACACACACTGTGACACACACACACTGACACACACACTGACACACACACTGACACACACACTGACACACACACTGACACACACACTGTGACACACACTGTGACACACACTGTGACACACACACACTGACACACACACTGTGACACACACACTGACACACACTGTGACACACTGTGACACACACACTGACACACACTGTGACACACACACTGTGACACACACACTGTGACACACACACTGACACACACTGTGACACACACTGACACACACACTGACACACACTGTGACACACACACTGACACACACACTGACACACACTGTGACACACACTGACACACACACTGACACACACTGTGACACACACTGACACACACTGTGACACACACACTGACACACACTGTGACACACACTGACACACACTGTGACACACACACTGACACACACAGTGACACATACTGTGATACACACTGACACACACTGTGACACACACACTGACACACACTGTGACACACACTGACACACACTGGCACACACACTGACACACACTGTGACACACACTGTGACACACACTGACACACACTGTGACACACACACTGTGACACACACACTGACACACACACTGACACACACTGTGACACACACACTGACACACACACTGACACACACTGTGACACACACTGACACACACTGTGACACACACACTGACACACACTGTGACACACACTGACACACACTGGCACACACTGTGACACACACTGTGACACACACACTGACACACACTGTGACACACACTGACACACACACTGACACACACACTGACACACACTGTGACACACACTGACACACACTGACACACACACTGACACACACACTGACACACACTGACACACACTGTGACACACACACTGTGACACACACACTGACACACACACTGACACACACTGTGACACACACTGTGACACACACTGACACACACACTGACACACACACTGACACACACTGTGACACACACACTGACACACACTGTGACACAAACTGTGACACACACACTGACACACACTGTGACACACACACTGTGACACACACTGTGACACACACACTGACACACACTGTGACACACACTGTGACACACACACTGACACAGACTGTGATACACACATTGTGACACACACTGTGACACACACACTGACACACACTGTGACATACACTGACACACACTGGCACACACACTGACACACACACTGACACACACACTGACACACACACTGACACACACACTGACACACACTGTGACACACACACTGTGACACACACACTGACACACACTGTGACACACTGTGACACACACTGACACACACTGTGACACACACACTGACACACACTGTGACACACACACTGACACACACTGTGACACACACTGTGACACACACACTGACACACACTGTGACACACACTGTGGCACACTGTGACACACACACTGACACACACTGTGACACACACACTGACACACACTGTGACACACACACTGACACACACACTGTGACACACACACTGACACACACACTGTGACACACACTGTGACACACACTGTGACACACACTCTGACACACACACTGACACACACACTGTGACACACACTGTGACACACACTGTGCCACACACTGTGACAGACACACTGACACACACTGTGACACACACACTGACACACACTGACACACACTGTGACACACACTGTGACACACACACTGACACACACACTGTGACACACACTGTGACACACACTGTGACACACACACTGACACACACTGTGACACACACACTGACACACACTGACACACACTGACACACACTGTGACACACACACTGACACACACTGTGACACACACACTGACACAGACTGTGATACACACACTGACACACACTGTGACACACACTGACACACACTGTGACACACACTGACACACACACTGTGACACACACTGACACACACTGACACACACACTGTGACACACACTGACACACACTGTGACACACACACTGACACACACTGACACACACTGTGACACACACACTGACACACACTGTGATACACACACTGACACACACTGACACACACTGAGACACACACACTGACACACACTGACACACACTGTGATACACACACTGACACACACTGTGACACACACTGACACACACTGACACACACTGTGACACACACTGACACACACTGAGACACACATTGACACACACTGACACACACTGTGACACACACTGACACACACTGTGACATACACTGTGACACACACACTGTGACACACACACTGACACACACACTGTGACACACACACTGACACACACACTGTGACACACACTGACACACACTGTGACACACACTGACACACACTGTGACACACACTGACACACACTGACACACACTGTGAGACACACACTGACACACACTGCCACACACTGTGACACACACACTGACACACACTGTGACACACACTGTGACACACACTGTGACACACACACTGACACACACTGCCACACACTGCCACACACTGACACACACTGTGACACACACACTGACACACACTGTGACACACACACTGACACACACTGACACACATTGTGACACACACTGTGACACACACTGACACCCACTGTGACACACACACTGACACACACTGACACACACTGTGACACACACTGACACACACTGTGACACACACTGACACACACTGAGACACACATTGACACACACTGACACACACTGTGACACACACTGACACACACTGTGACACACACTGTGACACACACTGTGATACACACACTGACACACTCTGACACACACTGACACACACTGACACACACTGTGACACACACACTGACACACACATTGACACACACTGACACACACTGTGACACACACTGTGACACACACACTGACACACACACTGACACACACTGTGACACACACTGTGACACACACACTAACACACACACTGACACACACACTGACACACACTGTGACACACACTGACACACACTGTGACACACACTGACACACACACTGTGACACACACTGACACACACTGTGACACACACTGACACACACTGACACACACTGTGACACACACTGACACACACACTGACACACACACTGACACACACTGTGACACACACACTGACACACACACTGACACACACTGTGACACACACACTGACACACACTGTGACACACACACTGACACACACTGTGACACACACTGTGACACACACACTGTGACACACACACTGTGACACACACTGTGACACACACTGTGACACACACACTGACACACACTGTGACACACACACTGACACACACTGAGACACACACTGACACACACTGTGACACACACTGACACACACACTGTGACACACACACTGTGACACACACACTGACGCACACTGACACACACTATGACACACACTATGACACACACTGTGACACACACTGACACACACACTGACACACATACTGACACACACTGTGACACACACTGACACACACACTGAGACACACACTGACACACACTGTGACACACACTGACACACACACTGTGACACACACACTGTGACACACACACTGACGCACACTGACACACACTATGACACACACTATGACACACACTGTGACACACACTGACACACACACTGACACACATACTGACACACACTGTGACACACACACTGACACACACTGACACACACACTGTGACACACACTGTGACCCCACTGTGACCCCACTGTGACCCCACTGTGACCCCACTGTGACATCAGTGTGAAACCCCCACTTACATCTGCTGATCGTGTCTGGGAACAAGTCATGTGAGAGAGGTTTAGTGAATGATGTTGGTTAAATGATTGGTCACTGGCGAGAGAAATCTAATCGTGTATCATCAGCTTGAGAGATCAAGGTGTTGCGTGTGAAGGGTGAGTGAGAGGGAGTTGGCAGCCCTGGTGAACAGCATCAGCGCGGCTCACATACAAGGTGCGGCAAAGGAGACAAATGCAATTAACTGTCAGCTAGTGAAGCAGCAAGTGAAAAGGAGGCAAACATGCTGCCCAGAAATGCAGCAAGTACAATCTCGCCACAGCTGATGTAGCATGGAGTCTCGCTGCAGCACGTATGGTGAAAACAGCCTCACTGCAGAAAATGCAACTGCAGGCTTACTGCAGCAAATGCAATGACTTTTGTCTCATTGCGGAAACGCAACAACTGCAGCTAATGCAACAACTGCAGCTAATATAACAGCTGGCGTGAATGCAACAGCTGCAGCCAATGCAACAGCTGCAGCTAATGCAGCAACTGGAGCTAATGCAACAACTGGAGCTAATGCAACAACTGGAGCTAATGCAACAGCTGCAGCTAATGCAGCAACTGCAGTCTCTGCAGCAAACAGTGAGTTGACCTTTATCCATCTGTCCAAGGCAAGAGGTGAACATGGCTAGTGTAGAAGGGGCCCCATCGCTGGGAGACCCGGCTTTGTTCCCATCCCGTGACTGGATTATTGCCACATGTGCAATCCCATATGCTGCTTTTGTTCCTGCTTATTTTGCACGCAGTTGGTTGGAAAAGGCAGGCAAACTATTTTAAACACAAATCCCAGCCATGGCTCCTGCCAAGTGTGAGCTGGGCTTGGCAGGGAATGAAACACTGCACTTCCACTGATCAGATCCAGTTGTTGGAATGCTCATGAAGTTGTTCCCTTCTCTCTTCCCTTCCCCTTTGACAGGTCAGTGAGTGAATGAGACCATGACACAAGGTGGCCTACAGTGAGCAGGGACTGTCCTCAGCACCACTGCTGGCCCAGGGCTCGCCTCCAAAACATTCCTCAGGGTGTGTTTGTGTTTGAGTTGATTCAGTCAATGTGCACGTGTGTTGGGTGGGCCTGAGAATGTGCCCCTTGACTTGGTATCTTTTGTTGCTTTCCGTGTATGTGCCTGAACAGGGAACAGATGTGAGTTTAGATGAGTCAACACGTGACCTACAGGCTGCATCAACATGCACTGCTTGGCAGCAACTTCATGAGGGGCAATTTGTTGGCAAGGACCTTGTATTGGTCACCCCTGCCTATCCCTGCATGGTTCACTCAGCTAGCACAGTGAACCATGCAGTCCCCTGCCCAAGGTGCTGCTGCTGCTGCACCTCGTCGGGGCTGTTGGAGCATGGGGGGGATGAGATGGGAGGGGAGGGAAGGAGAGGGGAGGGCAAGGGAGGGAAGGGGAGGGGAGGGGAAGGAATGGGATGTGAGGGAAGCAGAGGGGAGGGTAAATAACCATATAACCATATAACAATTACAGCACGGAAACAGGCCATCTCGGCCCTTCAAGTCCGTGCCGAACAACTTTTTTCCCTTAGTCCCACCTGCCTGCACTCATACCATAACCCTCCATACCCTTCTCATCCATATGCCTATCCAATTTATTTTTAAATTATACCAACGAACCTGCCGCCACCACTTCCACTGGAAGCTCATTCCACACCGCTACCACTCTCTGAGTAAAGAAGTTCCCCCTCATGTTACCCCTAAACCTCTGTCCCTTAATTCTAAAGTCATGTCCTCTTGTTTGAATCTTCCCTATTCTCAAAGGGAAAAGCTTGTCCACATTAACTCTGTCTATCCCTCTCATCATTTTAAAGACCTCTATCAAGTCCCCCCTTAACCTTCTGCGCTCCAGAGAATAAAGACCTAACTTATTCAACCTATCTCTGTAACTTAGCTGCTGAAACCCAGGCAACATTCTAGTAAATCTCCTCTGTACCCTCTCTATTTTGTTGACGAGAGGGGAGGGGTTGAGACGGCAGGGGAGCGTATTGTATCAGTTGGGAATGGGGGGGAGAGTTTTGCATCCATGTGGAGGGGAGCGGAGGCGATAGGGTTGGAGGGAAGGGGAGGGGAGGGGAGTCCATAGATGGACAGTAGGGGACTGCATCGATCTTGTGCATCTGGCAGATATACAGTGTAGTTTATTGTCACGTGTACCGAGGTACAGTAAAAAGCTTTTGTTGCGTGCTAACCAGTCAGCAGAAAGACGATACCTGATTACTGGAAGCCAAACCATTGCTGTCCCAGCGTTGATGGTCAGCTTTGAAGGGAATGGATTGGGGCTATGACACACCAGCTGATATTGAACTCAGGATGACCCTGCACCAGGGGGCAAACCAGGAGCTGGTGTTGGCTCTGGCACTTTGGTCAAAGCTGTTTGTTCATAGCCGGGCTGTTTGCAATGGAGCAAGGACTGTTCTTGCCCGTGAGAGTGTGGTGATATGGACAGTAATGGCCCGGGCAGTGACAGTGTGCGGGGCTGAGATGCAGGCTGTACATCGTCCAAACTGTTCCTCCCTCAGAGCCCTCCGTCGAGGCATCCACTCATCCTTCAGCGATTGAAACCATCCCCGTTAACCACTTCAGTACCACAGCGTTATATATAGAACAAGAGGCTTACAGGGTGGTATGTGCTGCCTAACTTAGCTCTTGTGAGACGTTCTTGGCTTATGATGTGGTCCACGCTGCAATCAGAAACACATGGAGCTGGGACTGCTCAGTCTCTGTTGATTCTCCAGGGGGGAGAGGATCATCTTTGGAACATCGGCCACGAGCAGAGTTACAGTCGATGCATGGGAGCCGCGAGCTGCAGGTTCAACCACAATGTAGCTGACAGCAGCATCACACGCACATGGACAACACGCAAAAACACACATCATACACACATCATACTTACATTATACATACATCATACATACATCATACATAATTCATGCAGATGGAATGATTCTCATTACCATCTAACATAAAGAGGTCCACCACACACATGGAGGTGATTACAACCCCATTCCAACCAGAAATGGCCCTCAGCTCCTAGTCTATGGAACAGCAGGTCACAGCTCCTCAGGTACTTGCTGCGATGGGGTTTAAATCTGTGCTTGGCTTCCACCTTGACCAGCATCTCACTCTGCTCTTCCGCACCCCTCCCCCCCCCACCCTGCCTCCCCCCCCACCCTGCCTCCCCCTCCCCCACCCTGCCTCCCCCTCCCCCACCCTGCCTCCCCGTCCCCCACCCTGCCACCCCCCCCACCCTGCCTCCCCCTCCCCCACCCTGCCCCCCTCCCCCACCCTGCCTCCCCCTCCCCCACCCTGCCTCCCCCCCTTCCCCCACCCTGCCTCCCCCTCCCCCACCCTGCCTCCCCCTTCCCCCTCCCCCACCCTGCCTCCCCCTCCCCCACCCTGCCTCCCCCTTCCCCCTCCCCCACCCTGCCTCCCCCCATTCCCCCTCCCCCACCCTGCCTCCCCCCTTCATTCCCCCTCCCCCACCCTGCCTCCCCCCTTCCCCCTCCCCCACCCTGCCTCCCCCCTCCCCCACCCTGCCTCCCCCCTCCCCCACCCTGCCTCCCCCCCTTCCCCCTCCCCCACCCTGCCACCCCCCCCTTCCCCCTCCCCCACCCTGCCTCCCCCCTTCCCCCTCCCCCACCCTGCCTCCCCCCTCCCCCACCCTGCCTCCCCCCTCCCCCACCCTGCCTCCCCCCTTCCCCCTCCCCCACCCTGCCCCTCCCCCACCCTGCCTCCCCCTCCCCCACCCTGCCTCCCCCTTCCCCCTCCCCCACCCTGCCTCCCCCCCTTCCCCCTCCCCCACCCTGCCTCCCCCCTTCCCCCTCCCCCACCCTGCCTCCCCCCTCCCCCACCCTGCCCCCCTCCCCCACCCTGCCCCCCCCTCCCCCACCCTGCCTCCCCCTTCCCCCTCCCCCACCCTGCCTCCCCCTCCCCCACCCTGCCTCCCCCTTCCCCCTCCCCCACCCTGCCTCCCCCCCTTCCCCCTCCCCCACCCTGCCTCCCCCCTTCCCCCTCCCCCACCCTGCCTCCCCCCTCCCCCACCCTGCCTCCCCCCTCCCCCACCCTGCCTCCCCCCTCCCCCACCCTGCCTCCCCCCCTTCCCCCTCCCCCACCCTGCCACCCCCCCTTCCCCCTCCCCCACCCTGCCTCCCCCCTTCCCCCTCCCCCACCCTGCCTCCCCCTCCCCACCCTGCCTCCCCCTCCCCCACCCTGCCTCCCCCTCCCCCAGCCTGCCTCCCCCCCTTCCCCCTGCCCCACCCTGCCTCCCCCCTCCCCCACCCTGCCTCCCCCTCCCCCACCCTGCCTCCCCTCCCCCCTTCCCCGTCCCCCATCCTGCCTCCCCCTCCCCCACCCTGCCTCCCCCTCCCCCCAGCCTGCCTCCCCCCCTTCCCCCTCCCCCACCCTGCCTCCACCTCCCCCACCCTGCCTCCCCTCCCCCCTTCCCCCTCCCCCCACTCTGCCTCCCGCTCCTCCACCCTTGAGCCTTTCCCATCAAAATGTCTTTGGAATGTTGTTAGAGTCAGCACCGCCATCAATCACACCGGCAGCTCGTTCCATACACCCACCACCCTCTGCATAACAAAGTTGCCCCTCAGGTTCCTATTAAATCTTTCCCCTCTCACCTGAAACTTGTGACAAGTCTTTGATTGTGAAATTCTTTGTTTGCATGTCCAAGGTATGCAAATAGTCGCCCATAAAGGGCGCTGACATTGTTGCCGCCCCCGGCAGCGGTGTCCTCACACCTCATGTCCGTCCTCCACCTCCGACCCGCGATGCCCCAGCTTTGGCTTCTCTCCGGAAGGTAAGTATCTGCCTCTGCTTATACAGTGGCTTGCAAAACGTTTTCATACCCCTTGAACTTTTCCACATTTTGTCACGTTACAACCACAAACGTAAATGTATTTGATTGGGATTTTATGTGATAGACCAACACAAAGTGGTGCATAATTGTGAAGTGGAAGGAAAATGATACACGCACTAAAATTAGAGCACATGGTATTGGGGGTAGGGTGTTAACGAGGATAGAAAATTGGTTGGCAGACAGGAAGCAAAGAGTAGGAGTGAACGGTTCCTTTTCAGAATGGCAGGCAGTGGCGAGTGGAGTGCCGCAAGGCTCGGTGTTGGGGCCGCAACATAAATATTCATGATTTGGAAGAGGGAATTAGGAGCAACACTAGCAAGTTTGCGGATGACACAAAGCTGGGTGGCAGCGTGAACTGTGAAGAGGATGTTAGGAGGTTGCAGGGTGACCTGGACAGGTTGAGTGAGTGGGCAGATGTGTGGCAGATGCAGTATATTTTACTTCGGAGTCATGTGAGTGACTACGTGAAGAAGGTCGTCCCCACGCATGCGCGTCATTACGTCTAGCGCATTGCCCAATGGCTGACTGGCAGGTGCAGCGGTAAGTTTAAACCTGGAAGGTAAATTTAAATTATTTTGAGGGTTGTTTTTTGTATTGCAGGAAGCTCCTCACAGAGTTTGCCTGCTGGATTCAGGGCCAAGTGGACGGGCCGCAGGGAAACTGGTCCGGACCACGGAAGCACGGGTAGCCGGCGGGTTAGAAACATAGAAACATAGAAATTAGGTGCAGGAATAGGCCATTCGGCCCTTCGAGCCTGCACCGCCATTCAATATGATCATGGCTGATCATCCAACTCAGTATCCCGTACCTGCCTTCTCTCCATACCCGCTGATCCCCTTAGCCACAAGGGCCACATCTAACTCCCTCTTAAATATAGCCAATGAACTGGCCTCAACTACCCTCTGTGGCAGAGAGTTCCAGAGACCCATCACTCTCTGTGTGAAAAAATTCCTTCTCATCTCGGTCCTAAAGGATTTCTGGACCTCCCCAACATCGGGAACAATCTTCCTGCATCTAGCCTGTCCAACCCCTTAAGAATTTTGTAAGTTTCTATAAGATCCCCTCTCAATCTCCTAAATTCTAGAGAGTATAAACCGAGTCTATGCAGTCTTTGTTCATAAGACAGTCCTGACATCCCAGGAATCAGTCTGCTGAACCTTCACTGCACTCCCTCTATGGCAATAATGTCCTTCCTCAGGTTCACTCCCAAGTCGCTGACAAGGAGGTCAGCGACACGCAGGAGGGGAGTGCGAGTGGGGGTTTCTCCCAGTATGGGCTCCCAGACGCAGTTGGTCCCCGCAGAAAAAGGGGTTAGACGGGCAGTTAGCCGGTCTTGCTACCCCAGTCACTCACTATGGGGTCCGCAGATCCCACACCGTAATGGTCCCCCCAGAAATAGGGGTTAGACTGGCAGTAAGCCGGTCTCGCTACCCCAGTCATGGACAATGGGGTCAGCAGCTCCCAGACCGCTATGGTTCCCCAGGAAAGGGGTTAAACCACGAGGAAGCCGGTCAGGCCTTGTGACTCGGTCGAGTTGGGCCAGGAGGTTCCCCCTCCTTCTATGGGTAGCGTCTGCGTCCACCCACCTAAAACCCACCTGGATCACCTGATGGGGAGGTTGCTCCAGAGAGATATGCTCCATAAGAGAGCTATCTGAGCCCGTGTATTATGGAGAACCCTCTGGCAGCGGCACCTGTTTCAGGGCTGCACAATGTCTCCCTCTCTGAGGAGGGGAGCATCCGGGGTCAGTTTTCACTCTGGCCCAGAGTCTACCCTGATATAGGTCTGAGGGGCCATGTCAGCGCAGGTATCCTCAGGGGCCTGCGGCAGCACCTGTCAGGGCTGTCTACGAGTCTCCCTCTCGGTGGAGGGGAGTGCGGGGACATACTCGCAAGGGAAGAGGCAGAAAACCCAGAATGGGCCAGATTTCCCTCGCGCTACAAGTGCCGGCAGTGAACAGAGCTATCGAATGAAACCATCGTATCTGCGATGACACCCCCACGCCTCAACGGCAGTAAACAGTTCACTGAAGTTGATGGGCGCAAGAAAGCTGGGCCAAGCCGGTCTCAGGAATATGGAATTCACATACACTACCATTCCTACTCTCCAAATCAACGATGGGCATAGAACCCACATCAGGGGCCTTTGGCCTTACCATAAGACCACCGGTAACCATGGAGGTAGGTGGGTCTGGTTCTTCCGAAACATGGGGTAAGTGGACCATTTACATGTTGGTAATATTTACACTTGTTTTTGTACAAATGAAAATGATAACATGTGATGGGTTATTTCATTTCGGAGTCACGTGAGTGACTTCGTGAAGAACCCGCCAGCACGCATGCGCGACATATCGTCGCAACGCATTGCTGCCGATGGCTGGCGGTGCAGCGCGTCTCCCCACCAGCCCTTCATAAGGAGCCACTCAGGTAAGTGAAACTAACCTTGAGTTGGTTGGTTCCTGTTGGGAGTGTGTTCTTTCAGCAGGGAGGAACAAAGGCCGTAGGACGTCCGCTCGGAGTCGCCGGCCACCCATCCCGGAGCCCTCATCAACGGCTGCACCTGCGAGTCAGGCCGGGAAGAAGGCGGGGAAGTCGGGGAGCCCTGTCGCTACAGGGCCCGACCCGCCGATACACCGGAGCTCCAGTGAGGAGTTCGAGGAGCAGGATTTTGGTGTACCACCGGAGCAGGTAGACCCTGCCTCCGCATCGAGGTCGCCAACGGGCTCGTTGGTCGACCTGGGCAAGGGCTCGCGTGCGGCTGCACGGCCCTTCTCCCTGAGCCCTCGGAGGAGAGGGAGGGATGGAGCCCGTAAGCCTAGCCCTTTAGGGGCAAAGGTATCACCTGCCGCTAGAATGCGGACTGGTGAAATGGCGGGACTCAAGTCCACTGGGAGACCTACTAGGACCAGTGTCGACTCCCCAACCACCAAGACCAGGGAGTGTCACTCGGGTGGAGTCCCGCCACGGTCACCAGTCCCCCGTGGATGGGAGGACGGGACCGTACGCCGTCTAGGCCCAGGATGTGGGCAGTCGGCAAGCCCGCGCGGATGTCGGGTCACCACGCCGAGGCGTTGGGTGCCGACTCTCCACTGCGTTTGCCCTCCGAGGCAGCGGGATCAGGCGCCGCCAAAAGGAGGCGTTTGAGCGTACCTCCCGCGCGGGAATCGCTCAGCTTTGCTGCGGCGGCTGGTAGCGACAACTTCCGGCACCGCGTTCACCTCGACGAGGTGCGGGCCGATGAACGGAGCCTCAGCAGTTCCGCAGAACATGAGGACTCCGACCGCCCGAGTTCTAAGGGCGAGGGGCGTATTGACCGGATGGAGCGGATGTTGGAGCTCCTCTTGCAACAGAATCAACGGCAGGAAGCATCCAGCTCCAGAGGGCACAGGGAGGCTTCACCATCGTCAGCAGGCAGCCTGAGGCAGCCAGAGGATGAGGACACTTTGGGCCATAAACCAGCTACATCGGAGGCCCCTCAGAAAGAACTCCTCGATGTAGCGACAAAATTCGCATCTTCGGAGACATCGGGACTACCCCTCAACCCCAAACTGGCTGCCACCGTGGACTTCCTGACCAACCATCAGCTCCAGGAGGAGGTCCTATCGGAGGCCATAAAACAGGCACAAAGCCCAGCGAACTGCAACTCCCTCAACGTGCCCATAGTCAATACGCCAATCTGGGGCAACATTGGCACAGCCATCAGGACCCAGGAGATAAAGCTCCAGCGCATCCTGAAGCTGCTTACTGCTGGGATTACCGCGTTTGCGCGGTCAGTGGACGGGGAGGATCTAAGCACGGAGCAGGAAGATGCTCTCGCTCTACTGTGTGCCACACAGCATGAGATCAACGCTTTCCGGAAGAGCGTCATCCAACCCACGCTGAACCCGAAATTCGCGGGGTTGTGTAAGGCGCCTCCTACGCCACCGCCCAGACAGTTGTTCGGGGAAGACCTCCCGAAGAGGGTCAAGGAGCTGGACGACCACGCCAAAACGGTGGGACTGATGCGGTCTCAGATCGCGCCCAGGCAGGCGGCCAAGAAAGGGCCATTTTTCAGGCCACGAGGCCCTGCCACCAGACCGGCAAGAACCTACACTCCAGCTCCGCCTCAATTCCAACAGCCTCAGCAACCGCGGCCTTTTTTAGGGCAAGGCCCCCAGCGGCCACCATGGAAGATGCGGACGCCGCATCATCAGCCCAACCCAGCACCTCCACGTCCCGCCAAACATGTCAAGGACCGCCGGTAACCATGGAGGTAAGGCGGTCTGGTTTTCATGCACCTGCATGCTTAACTTCACATGTTGGTGGGCGACTACGGTTCTTCACGGGGGCATGGGAAACTATCACTTCTGATGAGTTTATCTTACAAAGTATTCAAGGCCATGAGATTGAATTCATCAATGGCAACATCCCTCCATCCCAGCATATGCCAGATCGGAAATTTACGCTGTCTAGCAACGAAATGGCAGTAGGCTATGCTGAAATCTTAAGGTTACAAGAAAAAGGCGTGATAGAAAAAACTATACACAAACCAATTGAATTTGTATCCAACATATTCACCAGGCCCAAGAAGGATGATGTCGGGTTATTATTGATCTGACCCATTTGAATACCTTTGTAACATATACCCATTTCAAAATGGACACGTTCGAAACAGCCAAGTCCTTGATTTCTCATGGCTGCTTTATGGCATGCATTGATTTAAAAGATGCATACTATTCTGTATCCATTCGGAAACACCATAGGAAGTTCTTAAAATTCATCTGGATGGATCAGCTCTGGCAATACATGGCTTTGCCAAATGGGCTTCCCACAGCCCCTAGATTATTTACTAAATTACTCAAACCTATTCTGGCCACGCTACGGAGACAAAATCATATAGTGATGGCCTATCTGGATGATATTTTGATTGTTGGAAACACCCTGGAATCAGCTGAACTGGCAGTTTCAGCCACCGTGGCAATTTTTCAGGAAATGGGGTTTATTATCCATCCAGATAAGTCGAAGTTCTGCCCTTCACAGGTCATGGATTATCTGGGGTTCACGGTGGATTCCAATCGCATGAGGGCCACCATACCAGCTAACAAAGTTGGGGATGTCACCCAAGTATGTGAAGATTTAGTCTGGGCCAGTTTACCATCAATTAGACAAACCGCTAAGGTGATTGGCAAGATCGTAGCACTTTTTCCAGCTGCCCAATACGGACCTTTGCATTATCAAAGTTTGCAGAGAGCCAAGATCTCAGCGTTAAAACTAAACACTGGACATTTCGACAGACCAATGCAGCTGCCTCTTAAAGCTAAGATTGAGTTACAATGGTGGGTGGACAATATATGTGACTCATTTAAAC
The DNA here is from genome assembly GCA_963514005.1 of Raja brachyura. Next base: position 514,037 of record CAUPSL010000981.1, read on the forward strand.
CCATTATTTTGCCCAATCCGATGGTATACTTACAAACAGATGCAAGCTCCCATGGCTGGGGAGCTACGGACAATTACTCTAGTTGTGAGAGCAGATGGGACACCCTTGAATCTACCCTGTTATTGTCACAAGGGATAAACTATTTGGAGATGCTTGGAGCATTTCACGGACTTCGAGCTTATTGTTCTAATCTTACTGACGCTCATGTCCGTCTCCAAATAGACAATACCACTGTGGTGGCATATCTAAACCATATGGGCGGTACCAGGTCAATTTCATGTGATGAATTGGCAAATACAATTTGGCTCTGGTGTATTCTACGGAATATTTGGATTTCAGCTACCTATTTACCAGGTGAGCTCAATACTGTGGCGGACACCAGGTCACGCAAATTTAATGACAACATCGAGTGGATGATGAATCCTCAAATCTTCGCTAAAGTTACAGCCAAATTTGGTAAACCGGATATCGACCTCTTTGCGTCGCGGTTGAACCATCAGGTACCAACATACGTTTCGTGGGAACCAGATCCTGGGGCAATGGCAATGGATGCGTTCTCGCTGGACTGGGGGAAATGGTTCTTCTATGCATTTCCTCCATTTTGCCTCATCAGTCGGGTATTGCAGAAAATCCAGATGGATGCTGCCAAGGGCATTCTTATCATACCCGACTGGCCTACGCAGCCATGGTATCCGGTGGTCCTTGATATGATCAGTCAACCTTGAGTCCTCTTAGAGGGTTGCCCACAATTGGTAACTAACCCTGTGTCAGGGGAACCACATCCCTGCCACAGCTATCTAAACTTGTTGGCTTGCAGGTTCTGAACAGGCCATTACTGCGGTATGGCCTATCACCCAGAACCATGGATACCATCGGAGCGTCATGCCGGGAGTCCACCAGGCGGCAATACCTCTCTCACATCCGGAAATGGGAAACCTACTGCGGCCGCTCCCACATTGCATACGACGCTGTAACCATAACCGACGTATTGGAATTCCTGGCGGGGTTGCACCATGATGAACACCTGCGCTACAGTGCCATCAACAGCGCCAGGAGTGCGCTGTCATTCTACCTCAATATTGAGGTAGGATCCAACAGGCTGGTGTCCAGGCTCATGCGGGGAATATTCAATTCCAATCCGCCCAGACCACACTATAATATCACCTGGGATATCGGGAAAGTATTAACCCTGCTCAGGACGTGGTCGCCCATGGAGGGGCTAGAGCTGGACAAACTCACCCTGAAGCTGGTGATGTTACTGGCACTGACTTCAGCGCAAAGGGTACAGACACTCCATAAAATCCGGATCGACAGGATGATCTCTACCCCTGCAGAAGCAGTCTTCTTTATAGATGAGCTACTCAAGCAGCATAGACCTGGGTTCACAGGGCTGCAGCTGAAGTTCCAGGCATACCCCGCAGATGCAAGGCTATGTTTAGCCGCCCATATCCGTCACTATGTCAAAGTGACGAGACACCTAAGGGGAATGGAGAAATACCTGCTTGTCACTCACAAGAAACCTCACCATCGAGTGACGGTCCAGACGATATCCAGGTGGCTCAGGATCGTCTTGGGTAAGTCAGGTATCGACACTAATGTCTTCAAATCCCATTCCACCAGGGCTGCATCAACGTCGGCGGCAAGGGTCATGGAGGTGCCCATGGACCATATTCTCGCCACAGCAGGGTGGGCGAATGAAGCCATCTTTCAGCGGTTTTATAACAAGCCTGTTGCCGCTCCTCCACAGTTCGCGGAGGCCGTGCTGAATGCAGGTCAAGAACGTGGAGATGTCCCCGAGTGAGGGTTTTTTTCTTTTGTTGTTAACAAATGTTGCTCTTGTTTTTCAGTACAAGCAGTCTGGAAAGTTGATTACTCCTATCCACCCTCATAAGTGGTGTGTGACAGCATGGACGTGGTCCAGGGCATGGAATCACAGAGCTTTGAAGTCTTCACGAAGTCACTCACGTGACTCCGAAATGAAATAAGTAAGATTAAACGAGAACTTACCAGTTCGCAGGTTGATCTTTATTTTATGAGGAGTTGCGATGAGGGATTTCGTGCCCTCCGCTCCCAACCCTCGATCATAATCAACTGGTAATTAGAGTCTCTTCAATCTTACTATGCCAAGTCATTTCTCTGTTGTTGTTTCTGTGATTCCACACCGCTACTTTGAAGAATGTCGCGCAAGCGTGCTGGCGGGTTCTTCACGAAATCCCTCATCGCAACTCCTCATAAAATAAAGATCAACCTTCGAACTGGTAAGTTCTCGTTTAATCTTACTATTAACAATGTCACTCTCCATCCTAATGAAGAACTCAACCATATTAGGACCGAGATGAGAAGGGCTTTTTTCACACAGAGAGTGGTGGGTCTCTGGAACTCTCTGCCACAGAGGGTAGTTGAGGCCAGTTCATTGTATTTTAAGAGGGAGTTAGATGTGGCCCTTGTGGCTAAGGGGATCAGAGGGTATAGAGAGAAGGCACGTACGGGATACTGAGTTGGATGATCAGCCATGATCATGTTGAATGGCGGTGCAGGCTTGAAGGGCCGAATGGTCTACTCCTGCACCTAATTTCTATGTTTCTATGTTTCTATGTCTATTATGGTCACTCTTGCCCAAGGGGCCACGCACAACAAGGCTGCTAACTAACCCTTCTTCATTACTCAATACCCAGTCTAGAATAGCCTGCTCGCTCGTTGGTTCCTCTACAGGAAAGATAGATCTGCCATGGTCAAATGGCGGAGTAGACTCGATGTCCTAACGTGCTAAACCTACTCCTATCATTTTTTTTAGATTAGAGATACAAAATGGAAACAGGCCCTTTAGCTCACTGAGTCTGCACCGACCAGCAATCCCCACACATTAACATTGTCCTACACACACACTGGAGATAATTTTACATTTATACCAAGGCAATTAACCGACAAAGCTGTATGTCATAGAATCATAGAGTCTATGAATGATACAGTGTGGGCCTTCGGCCCAAGTCGCCCACACCGGCCAACAATGTCCCAGCTACTAGTCTCACTTGCCTGCGCTTGGTTCATAACCCTCCAAACCTGTCTTATCCACGTACTTGTCCAACTGTTTCTTAAACGATGGGATATTCCCAGCCTCAACTACCTTCTCTGGCAGCTTGTTCCATACACCCACCACCTTCTGTGTGAAAATGTTACCCCTCAGATTCCTATTATATCTTTTTTCCTTCACCTTGAACCTATGACCTCTGGTCCTCAATTCCCCTACTCTGGGCAAGATACTCTGTGCATCTACCTGATCTATTCCTCTCATGGTTTTGTACACCTCTATAAGATCCCCCCTCATCCTCCTGCGCTCCATAGAATAGAGACCCAGCCTACTCAACCTCTCCCCATAGCTCACACCCTCTAGCCCTGGCAACATCCTCGTAAATCTTTTCTGAACCTTTTCAAGCTTGACAATATCTTTTGTATAACACGGTGCCCAGAACTGAACACAGTTCTCTATGCGGTCTCACCAAAGTCTTTGGAGTGTGGTCAGAAACCGAAGATCTTGGAGAAAACTCATGCAGTCACGGGGAGAACGTGCAAACTCCGTACAGACAGCACCCGTAGTCGGGATCGAACCCGAGTCTTTGGCGCTGTGAGGCATCAACTCTACCGCTGGGCCACCGTGCTGTCCTAATGGTCTTAATAGTCTTTACAATAATTACAGTGGGACCTTGATCAGCTGGGTAAGACGAGAGAGAGAGAGAGAGAGTTTTTATTGTCATGAATCCCAAATAGAACGATGAAATTCTTTACTTTGGTTTAATTAACCTGCAACCTGCACGTCTTTGGAGTGTGGGAGGAAACCGAAGATCTCAGAGAAATGCCACGTAGGTCACAGGGAGAACGTGCAAACTCCGTACAGACAGCGCCCGTAGTCGTGATCGAACCCGGGTCTCTGGCGCTGCAAGTGCTGTAAGGCAGCAACTGTACCGCTGCGCCACCGTGCCGTCCCTTGCAGCAGCTTAACGGAATATGTAAACATACTTAAACATAGTTAAACAGAGTTAATCAGATAAGTGCAAGATGCTGCATTTCATGAAGTAATACCAGACTAGAACGTTGATGGTGATGAGCAGGGCCCTGGAGAGCGTTGCAGGACAGAGGGAGCGAGAAGTACAAATCCATAGTTCCTTGAACATTGTGTCACAGGTCGACAGGATGGTGAAGAAAGGGCTTGGTGCGCTGACCTTCATCAGTTCAGGAGTTGGGATATGTTGCAGATATACAAGCTGAGGGGGAGACTGCAGCAGGAGGATTGTGTTCACCCTGCTACAGGAGAAATGTCTTGCAGCTGGAGAGAGTGCAGAGAAGTTTTACGAGAAGATTTACGAGACTTGAGGGCCTGAATGTTAGGAAAACGTTGGGCAGGCGCAGACTTTATTCACTAGAGTGTCGGAGACGGAGGGGTAATCTAATAGAGGTGCATAAAGTCATGAGGGCAATGGATGTGGTAATACCATCCAGGGGGGGGAACCAAGAACTGGAGGGCGGTGGGAATTTGGAATGGGCTGCCAGAGGAGGTAGTTGAGGCTGGAAATTAAACAACATTTAAAAGACATTTGGAACGGTACATGGATAGCAACGATTTAGAGAGATACAATAGACAATAGCCAATAGGTGCAGGTGTAGACCATTTGGCACTTCGAGCCAGCACCGTCAGTCACATTCAATGTGACCATGGCCGATCATCCCCAAATCAGTACCTTGTTCCTGCCTTCACCCCATATCCGCTATCTTTACGAGCTCTATCTTACTCTCTCTTGAAAGTATCCAGAGAACCGGCCTCCACCGCCCTCTGAGGCAGAGAATTCCACAGACTCACAACTCTCTGTGTGAAAAAGTGTTTCCTCATCTCCGTTCTGAATGGCTTACCCCTTATTCTTAATCTTAATTGAGTTATACAAATTCATGTCTTAATAACAAAAGAAGCAATAACAACCCCTGTCTCCTAGGGGGAATTTACAAACAGGACCCAAAATAACATGCCCAAATCCTTCCGTCGTGAGGATAGGTTTGTTATAAAACTGTTGAAAGTCCCGTCACTGGACCATCCTGTGGCCCCAAGGATTTGGGTTAAAGGGGCGTCCAGTGCCCTCGCTGCAGTGTTGATACCACCCTGGTGGAGCGAGATTTAAACACATCAGTGTCTACTCCAGCAGAATCCAAACCTGTTTCAGCCACCTTGAAATGGTCTGCATCGATACCTTTTTGTGAGGTTTTCTGTGACTGATGAGCATTGTAGTTTTGGAACCTCTAAGACTCTTGTGGACCTCAATATTGACGTAGATGCATAACTACACATAGTCGCCGGTCAATGGAGTGTGCTCTAAAGCTCATTTTTGTCCTAGACGTCCCTGGCCTGCTTTGTGTAATTGGTTTATATACATAAATCGTAATATTATGTACAGAAAATGCATGCTGTCCAGTCGTAACTTTCGCAATGTTTGGACCCCGTTGCGCTGAAACGAGCTCCATGAGCATGACCAGTTTAAGCGTTTGTATTTTGGAAAACAGAGATGTAATCGGAGCCTATTCCCCAACGCAATATTCCACCACTCACCCATAGCCCCACCGGGAGTCCTGGTTCCCCAACGCACCCCGATCCCCAACACAATATTCCACCACCCACCCATTCTCCCAACGCAACCCGTTCCCCCAACGCAATATTGCATCATGCACCCATAGTCCCCAACTGTGCAGGGGAACATGAGGTCGGAGTCAATCAATGGATCCCATGTTGGGGGGCAGCATCGGCTGCTCATTTTGCCTTATTCACCCTCACTTTAAAAATATGCAATTGCACTTGTTAGGGCTAACAGGACTCAGTGTACTTGGATAGCAACAATGTTGCGAGCAGGGCTACTATCCCATCACTGTAACTACAGGGAAGACATTGTTCTCAAATTGTGGTTTTGTCGATCCAAAAATGTTAATAACTTGTAAAATATAACATCAATCTGAACGAAACCTGACACAAACCAATTGAGAGTAAAATGGTGTGAAAATGTTAATGCAATTGTGTACCGTTTTGGCGTCATTCCGTGATCACATGGGCAGACACACAAGCACGCACGTAGAGAAACAAACAAGTTGAGACTTTTAGTAATATACTAGACCAAGTGGGACCCATTGGGTCCCTGTCACACAGGAGGTCTGGTCCCCCAACACAACCCGTTCCCCCAACACAATATTCCACCACTCACCCATACCCCCTCATCCTCCCTCTTTTTAAACTTTAAAACAAAATGCAAGCAGTTGCTGCCAGGACTTAAAAAATAAAAATTCCACTCCCCCTGCCTCCCCCAGCATTTCCTCCCCCTCCTGTTCAGCCTCACTCTGCCAAGACTAAGTGTTCTATGATTGCAATATGTTGCAAATAAGATCCCATTTAGACGTCATAGCTGTAACTACCAGCAACTGGCACAGTGCAGTTATTGGTCTCAAGGTGGGATTTTGTAAAGCGAAAAATATTAATAACTTGTAAAATATAACATCAATATGAACAAAACATGTTGAAAACACACCACAAGACAATTGTGAGTACGGTGGTGCAAAAATGTTAGCGCTATCGTGTACCGTTTTGGCGTAATTTCAGGATCTCACACGGACGCATGCACGCAGACAGCCAGACATCCAAACAAGAGAGTTTTAGTAGTATATAGATAGATATACTGGACCAAGTGGGACCTGTTGGGCCCCGTTCCCCCAATGCAATATTCCACCACTCACCCATTCCCCCAACGCAACCCGTTCCGCCAACGCAAGATTCCACTACACACGCATAGCCCCCAACGAGCAGGCGCGGCTCATTTCCCCTCATCCTCCAGCACTCCCTCCCCTTCCTCTTCACCCTTCTGCTTTTTTCCCCTCTCCTCCTCCCCTCCCCCACTCCCTCCCTCACCTCTCCCTCCCTCTCCTTTCCCCTACCCTCAATCCCTCATTATCCTCAGTCACTCCCTCCCACCCCCCATAACCCCTCTCCCCTCCCATCGGGTGGCGCCATCGTAGTGGCAGCTTCGCCAGCAGCTGTTAGTCCTTTCACCATTTTTGTTATTTTTAGTGTGTCTAAAAGTATGTTCTAAATGTTTCTTAGTCTCTTATACAAAGAAACATACAAATTAGGTGCAGGAGTAGGCCATTCGGCCCTTCGAGCCTGCACCGCCATTCAATATGATCATGGATGATCATCCAACTCAGTATCCCGTACCTGCCTTCTCTCCATACCCTCTGATACCCTTAGCCACAAGGGCCACATCTAACTCCCTCTTAAATATAGCCAATGAACTGGCCTCAACTACCCTCTGTGGCAGAGAGTTCCAGAAACCCACCACTCTCTGTGTGAAAAAATTCCTTCTCATCTCGGTCCTAAAGGATTTCCCCCTTATCCTTAAGCTGTGACCCCTTGTTCTGGACCTCCCCAACATCGGGAACAATCTTCCTGCATCTAGCCTGTCCAACCCCTTAAGAATCTTGTAAGTTTCTATAAGATCCCCTCTCAATCTCCTAAATTCTAGAGAGTATAAACCGAGTCAATGCAGTCTTTCTTCATAAGACAGTCCTGACATCCCAGGAATCAGTCTGGTGAACCTTCGCTGCACTCCCTCTATGGCAATAATGTCCTTCCTCAGATTTGGAGACCAGAACTGTACGCAATACTCCAGGTGTGGCCTCACCAAGACCCTATACAACTGAAGTAGAACCTCCCTGCTCCTATACTCAAATTATATGTGGGGGGGGGAGGGGAATAGGGGGAAACCGTTATGGGTGTCAAGGGTTATGGGGAGAAGGCAGGAAAATGGGGTTAGGAGGCTGAGATCAGCATTGATTGAATGGGGGAGTGGACACGATGGGCAGAATGGCCTAATTCTACTCCTATAACTTGTGAATGTGAATTTGTCTCCTGGTTTTCCTGTGGTGGGGTAGAGTGTTGGCGGGTTTTTGGTTAAGAGCCCTGTGGTGGGTCACTTGCCCACAGACCTGGGGCTGTTCACTCTGCTCTGGGGGGTCCAGTGGCTTCTGGAGTCACCTGGTGATCCCGCTAACCCTCCTTGCATTCATCGCCTTTACAAATCCCTCAGATTTAACTCTTTGCATCCCAGACAGCATGCCCCAGACTGCCTGCTGCAGACAGCATGCCCCAGACTGCCCATCCAGACTGCCCATCCAGACCACCCGTCCCAGACGACGTGTCCCAGACGCCCAGTCCCAGACTGCATCATAATGGTTAACCAGCCTACTCCTGCACAAACAAGTGCTGGAGCTACTCAGCAGGGCAGGCAGCATCTGTGGTGGGGAATAGACAGGTGATGTTTTGGACTGGGGCTCTTCAGCAGACTGAAAGAGAGAGATTCTGAGAGATTACATATAGCCCGAGAGAGAGAGACAAAGACAGAGAGGGAGAGGGGAGATAGAGAGAGACAGAGACAAAGACAGAGACAGAGACAGACAGAGACAGAGACAGAGACAGAGACAGAGACAGAGAGACAGAGAGAGATTGAGAGAGAGAGAGAGAAAGAGACAGACAGACAGACAGACAGACAGACAGACAGACAGACAGACAGACAGACAGACAGACAGACAGACAGACAGACAGAGACCGAGAGAGAGAGAGAGAGAGAGAGAGAGACTGAGATACAGACCCAGAGGGACACCAAGACAGAGAGACCCAGAGAGTGACTCAGAGAGACGTACACAGAGAGACTGAGACCCAGACAGGGACCCAGACACAGACAGACCCAGACAGGGACAGAGGGTTACGGAGGCAAGACGAGATGCAGATGGTGGCAGCGATGGCCACTGAGGTCCCAATGCCATCATTGTCCTGGCATGAGCCAGCTGTTCTCTGAGGCAGGACCGGACTCAAACCCCAATACAACAGCTTATTCCTCTCATCCTTCCTCCCCCCACAGTTTTACCCAACCTGTATCCTCCAACACCAGTTCCAAAAGGTTCGAGACATTAAACACAATCTGCTTTTGATTATAACCGGCAGGAAATGAGGTAACTGGACTTCCTCTAGAAAGCCTTGAGACCATTATCAGCTGGAATCCATGGGGCCATTGGTAGATTAGTCTTTGTCTGTCCCCTTTACCCCACCCCTCCCCCTCAACCCCCTTCCCCATCCTTCCTACCTCCTTCCCCCCTCATTAGCCCCGTCCCCCCCTCATTCGACCCATCTGGAGTTTAGAAGGATGAGAGGGGATCTTATTGAAACATATAAGATTGTTAAGGGTTTGGACACGCTGGGGGCAGGAAACATGTTCCCGATGTTGGGGGAGTCCAGAACCAGGGGCCACAGTTTAAGAATAAGGGGGGAGCCATTTAGAACGGAGACGAGAAAACACTTTTTCTCACAGAGAGTTGTGAGTCTGTGGAATTCTCTGCCTCAGAGTGCAGTGGAGGCGGGTTCTCTGGATACTTTCAAGAGAGAGCTAGATAGGGCTCTTAAAGATAGCGGAGTCAGGGGATATGGGGAGAACATAGAAACATAGAAAATAGGTGCAGGAGTAGGCCATTCGGCCCTTCGAGCCTGCACCGCCATTCAATGTGATCATGGCTGATCATCCAACTCAGTATCCCGTACCTGCCTTCTCTCCATACCCCCTGATCCCTTTAGCCACAAGTGCCACATCTAACGCCCTCTTAAATATAGCCAATGAACTGGCCTCAACTACCTTCTGTGGCAGGAACGGGGTACTGATTGGGGATGATCAGCCATGATCACATTGAATGGCGGTGCTGGCTCGAAGGGCTGAATGGCCTACTCCTGCACATATTGTCTATTGTCTATTTTCTCCCCCTCATTAGCCCCACCCCACTCATTAGCCCCGTCTCTCCTCATTAGCCCCATCTCACTCCCTCTGTCCCCCCTCCCCTGGCTACCTCTTGATCCAGCCTGGTCTCTGCTGAAATGATCTGGTTATTAGTCCCAGCTGATTAATTTCTATTTTTACAATCTGTCTGGCATGGTTCTGCAGAAAACAAATGTCTGTCTGTTTTCCCCCTTCCTCCTCTCTCTCTCTCTCTCTCTCTCTCTCTCTCTCTGGATTTCCTCGTCACTTGTCCCCTTTGCCCTGATTCTTCTCCATCCCCACCTGCTACCCTTGACCTGTAGCCTCTGCCCCCTGCGTTCCTTGCTGTGCCTCTGTGAGTCCCCGTCCTCCTTCCTAGCACCGTCCTCAAGCCCCAGAACCTGCCCCTTGTTTATCTTGGACAGGTGCTGAGAGGTAGCTGAACTTTGACAGGAGTTTTTTTAGTCAATAATTTATGAGATTTTTCCACTAATAAAGGGCCTTAATTGTACAGCTGTTTCTAACTAAAGTGAACCAGCACCGGGCTTTGATCATTCCTCATTCTTCTCGCTCCTTCAGCATGTGATGGGCGGCTACATCATGGGACCCTGATCCACCGTGGGTGGTGGCGGTGGGGAGGGGGGAGTGTCGGGGTGGGGGGGTCGGGTGGGGGGGTTGGGTGGGGGTCGGGTGGAGTGTCGGGGTGGGGGTCGGGTGGAGTGTCGGGGTGGGGGGGTCGGGTGGGGGGGTCGGGTGGGGGTCAGGTGGAGTGTCGGGGTGGGGGGGTTGGGTGGGGGGCGGGGAGGGGGGGTGGGGATGGGGGTCGGGTGGGGGTCAGATGGGGGTCAGGTGGAGTGTCGGGGTGGGGGTCGGGGTGGGGGTGTTGGGGTTGGGGGTTGGGTGGGGGTTGGGTGGGGGGGCGGGGTGGGGGGATCGGGTGGGGGTCGGGTGGAGTGTCGGGGTGGGTGTTGGGGTGGGGGTGTCGGGGTGGAGGTGTCGGGGTGGGGGGTGAGTGATGGGTCAGGCACAGTTTGTTCCAACTCCCAGAGAGAAGACAGATAGATGGTCCAACTTGGAGATGCAAGCTGGACAGAAGTCCTGTTGCCGGGACTGTTGCAGCTGCCAGAGACAGTGTCTGTTTCTCTATCCTATGTTGCTGTGGGGTGGTGTCTCATATCTCCCTGGCAATCACCCTCTGTTCCTATCAAACCCCCTCTCACCCACATCCACCTATCACTTGCCAGGAAAAGACACAGAGTGCTGGAGTAACTCAGCGGGTCAGGCAGCATCTGTGGAGAACATGGATAGGTGACGTTTCACAGAGTGCTGGAGTAACTCAGCGGGTCAGGCAGCATCTGTGGAGAACATGGATGGGTGACGTTTCACAGAGTGCTGGAGTAACTCAGTGGGTCAGGCAGCATCTGTGGAGAACATGGATAGGTGACGTTTCATAGAGTGCTGGAGTAACTCAGTGGGTCAGGCAGCATCTGTGGAGAACATGGATAGGTGACGTTTCACAGAGTGCTGGAGTAACTCAGCGGGTCAGGCAGCATCTGTGGAGAACATGGATAGGTGACGTTTCACAGAGTGCTGGAGTAACTCAGTGGGTCAGGCAGCATCTGTGGAGAACATGGATAGGTGACGTTTCAGGTCTAGATCCTTCTGCCTGACCCATTGACTCACTCCAGCACTTTGTGTCTTTTTTTCGTAAATCAGGATCTTCAGTTCCTATCTGTGGAATTCTCTGCCGCAGAAGGTAGTTGAGGCCAGTTCATTGGCTATATTTAAGAGGGAGTTAGATGTGGCCCTTGTGGCTAAGGGTATCAAGGGGTATGGAGAGAAGGCAGGTACGGGATACCGAGTTGGATGATCAGCCATGATCATATTGAATGGTGGTGCAGGCTCGAAGGGCCGAATGGCCTACTCCTGCACCTATTGTCTATGTTCCTTATGTCTAGCACTTGCCAGGCTTTGTCCTGCCCCCACCTCACTTCAAACTTCCTCACCTGCCCACAACAATAAGTCTGAAGAAGTGTCCCGACCAACAACACCATGTATATCTGTTTATGTTGCCTGCTAGATAATGCCATAGCTGAGTACAAAAAAAGTTGCAAAGACTACAAAGAGTTGTTGAAGAAGGAACTGCAGATGCTGGAAAAATCGAAGGTAGACAAAAATGCTGGAGAAACTCAGCGGGTGAGGCAGCATCTATGGAGCGAAGGAACAGGTGACGTTTCGGGTCGAGACCCTTCTTCAGACTGAAACGTCACCTGACTCAACCCGAAACGTTACCTATTCCTTCACTCCATAGATGTCAGAATACAAAGAGTGGTCTGTGTTTCATACTTGCTGCCACTGGTCAGGGCATTAAGGAAGTCATGTTGCAGCTTTAGGTGGGTCATGGATCATGTCAGGCAGACAAGATTACTTCATCTTACCATCATGTTTGGCCCAGACATTGTGGCTGAAGGGTCAGTTCCTGTGCTGTCCTGTTCTATGGCCATGGATATCACCCCCCGATATTTGACCGACTGTAATGTTTAATGTTCTAGGAGCAGAATTGGGCCATTCGGCCCATCAAGTCTATTCCGCCATTCAATCAGGGCTTGTCTATCTTTCCCTCTCAACCCCCTTCTCCTGCCTTCTCCCCATAATCCCTGACACCCGTACTGATCAAATCTGTCAATCTCTGCCTTAAAAATATCCAATGATGGCCTCCACAGCCAGAAAGGCACCGGATAGAGCATTGAATTCTCCAAATTACGGTTGCTTTAAATTTAGATTGTCACTGTGTCTCTGTGTCTCTGTGTCTCTGTGTCACTGTGTCTCTGTGTCTCTGTGTCTCTGTGTCTCTGTGTCTCTGTGTCTCTGTGTCTCTGTGTCTCTGTGTCACTGTGTCTCTGTGTCTCTGTGTCTCTGTGTCTCTGTGTCACTGTGTCACTGTGTCTCTGTGTCTCTGTGTCTCTGTGACTCTGTGACTCTGTGACTCTGTGTCTCTGTGTCACTGTGACTCTGTGTCTCTGTGTCTCTGTGTCTCTGTGTCTCTGTGTCACTGTGTCACTGTGTCACTGTGTCACTGTGTCTCTGTGTCTCTGTGTCTCTGTGTCTCTGTGTCTCTGTGTCTCTGTGTCTCCGTGTCTCCGTGACTCCGTGTCTCCGTGTCTCCGTGTCTCCGTGTCTCCGTGTCTCCGTGTCACTGTGACTCTGTGTCTCTGTGTCTCTGTGTCTCTGTGTCTCTGTGTCACTGTGACTCTGTGTCTCTGTGTCTCTGTGTCTCCGTGTCTCCGTGTCTCCGTGTCTCCGTGTCTCTGTCTGTGTCTCTGTGTCTCTGTGTCTCCGTGTCTCCGTGTCTCCGTGTCTCCGTGTCTCTGTCTGTGTCTCTGTGTCACTGTGTCTCTGTGACTCTGTGACTCTGTGTCTCTGTGTCTGTGTGTCTCTGTGACTCTGTGTCACTGTGTCTCTGTCTGTGTCTCCGTGTCTGTGTCTCGGTGTCTGTGTGTCTGTGTCTGTGTCTCCGTGTCTGTGTCTCCGTGTCTCTGTGTCTGTGTCTCCGTGTCTGTGTCTGTGTCTCCGTGTCTGTGTCTCTGTGTCTCTGTGTCTCTGTGTCTGTGTCTGTGTCCGTGTCTCTGTGTCTCTGTGTCTCCGTGTCTGTGTCTCCGTGTCTGTGTCTCTGTGTCTGTGTCTCCGTGTCTGTGTCTCTGTGTCTCCGTGTCTGTGTCTCCGTGTCTGTGTCTCCGTGTCTGTGTCTCCGTGTCTGTGTCTCCGTGTCTGTGTCTCTGTGTCTCCGTGTCTGTGTCTCCGTGTCTGTGTCTCTGTGTCTCCGTGTCTGTGTCTCTGTGTCTCCGTGTCTGTGTCTCTGTGTCTCCGTGTCTGTGTCTCTGTGTCCGTGTCTCCGTGTCTGTGTCTCTGTGTCTCCGTGTCTGTGTCTCCGTGTCTGTGTCTCCGTGTCTGTGTCTCTGTGTCTCCGTGTCTGTGTCTCTGTGTCTCTGTGTCTGTGTCTCCGTGTCTGTGTCTCCGTGTCTGTGTCTCCGTGTCTGTGTCTCTGTGTCTCCGTCTCTGTGTCTCCGTGTCTCTGTGTCTCCGTGTCTGTGTCTCCGTGTCTGTGTCTCCGTGTCTGTGTCTCTGTGTCTCCGTGTCTGTGTCTCCGTGTCTGTGTCTCTGTGTCTGTGTCTCCGTGTCTGTGTCTCTGTGTCTCCGTGTCTGTGTCTCTGTGTCTCCGTGTCTCTGTGTCCGTGTGTCTCTGTCTCTGTGTCTCTGTCTCTGTGTCTCTGTGTCTGTGTCTCTGTCTCTGTGTCTGTGTCTCTGTGTCCGTGTGTCTCTGTCTCTGTGTCTCTGTGTCTCTGTGTCTCTGTCTCTGTGTCTGTGTCTCCGTGTCTCTGTGTCTCCGTGTCTGTGTCTCTGTGTCCGTGTGTCTCTGTCTCTGTGTCTCTGTGTCTGTGTCTCCGTGTCTCCGTCTCTGTGTCTCCGTGTCTGTGTCTCTGTGTCTCTGTGTCCGTGTGTCTCTGTCTCTGTGTCTCCGTGTCTGTGTCTCTGTGTCCGTGTGTCTCTGTCTCTGTGTCTCTGTGTCTGTGTCTCTGTGTCTCCGTGTCTGTGTCTCTGTGTCTCCGTGTCTGTGTCTCTGTGTCTCTGTGTCCGTGTGTCTCTGTCTCTGTGTCTCCGTGTCTCTGTCTCTGTGTCTCTGTGTCTGTGTCTCTGTGTCCGTGTGTCTCTGTCTCTGTGTCTCCGTGTCTGTGTCTCCGTGTCTGTGTCTCTGTGTCTGTGTCTCTGTGTCTGTGTCTCTGTCTCTCCGTATCTCTGTGTCTCCGTGTCTGTGTCTCCGTGTCCGTGTCTCTGTGTCTCCGTGTCTGTGTCTCTGTGTCCGTGTGTCTCTGTCTCTGTGTCTCCGTGTCTCTGTCTCTGTGTCTCTGTGTCTGTGTCTCTGTGTCCGTGTGTCTCTGTCTCTGTGTCTCCGTGTCTGTGTCTCCGTGTCTGTGTCTCTGTGTCTGTGTCTCCGTGTCCGTGTCTCTATGTCTCTGTGTCTCTGTGTCTCTGTGTCTCCGTGTCTGTGTCTCTGTGTCTGTGTCTCCGTGTCTGTGTCTCCGTGTCTGTGTCTCCGTGTCTGTGTCTCTGTGTCTGTGTCTCCGTGTCTGTGTCTCCGTGTCTGTGTCTCCGTCTCTGTGTCTCCGTCTCTGTGTCTCCGTGTCTGTGTCTCTGTGTCTCCGTGTCTCCGTATCTCTGTGTCTCCGTGTGTCTGTGTCTCCGTGTCCGTGTCTCTATGTCTCTGTGTCTCTGTGTCTCCGTGTCTCTGTGTCTCTGTGTCTGTGTCTCCCTGTCCGTGTCTCTGTGTCTGTACGCAGGAGATGAGATTGGATAGTTGGGGCAATGATGAGGTGAGAGCCAGTGTGAAGTGTGATCCGGGGTTAGATGATGTCAGGGTTCAGAGTTGAGCACTGGAGATGGGACTGATTGTTTTATGAACATAGCCCCAGTTTTACTGAGCGTGTGTGTTTCTGCTTGTTTACATTAGAGAATGTCTTGAAAACGACTTTAAAGCAAGAAGCTGTAAATCTCTGGTGCTGGCAGTGTCAGCATGTTGTCCACATTGTGACAGGATGGAACATACGACTGATGGAAGGCCCATCCCCCGAACGGCAGCTCTGATCAACGTGAGGCCCGTGAGGTCTCGGAGGGGCTGGGGCTGGGGGTGGGGGTGAGGGGGGAGGGGGGACTGCGTGCAGTATTGGTAACTGCAAACACATCAACCATTCCATAGAAACACTAATTGCTCTGTCTGATTATAGGACTGTATAAAATTTCCTCTCTGGCAAGAAATACTCTCTCCTAACTGGAAACAGATGGCTCTCCGTTTGAAAGTGACTCCAACACTCAGATATGCAGCCCGCTAAAACCTGCTTGAAATTCCCATCTGGTCCTGATTGTTCACAGTGGGAATGGGCCAGATCTCGTGTTGGAATGCTGCAGCCACAGTCGCGGGCGGGGAAAGTGCCAGTCCCACGGCTCAGAATGGCACCACTCCGGCATCTTGTCTGACAGCTTACACGAGGAGGGTTGAAAATAAACCAGGGGAGGCTGGGATTGGGGGGTGAGTGGCTCCAGGAGGGAGCAGGATGAGGGTGTGGGGGGAGTAGAATGGGAACAGGCAGGTTGGTGGAGAGCAGGCAAAAGGATCTGACCACCAGCTCAACTGGATCAAGGTGCCGTTAATTGATGAGGTCACATTCTACATTACATGACATTAATAGATGAGGTCACGGCTGCCCATGTCAACGGGAGACCGGTTTATGGCACGAGCAAGGAGATTGGAAGGGAATCAGAGCATAACAACAGGCCCTTCAGCCCACAGTGTCCATCCAAACATGATGCCAAAACCATCACTTATCAACCTGCATGTGATCCGTATCCCTCCATTCCCTGCATATCCACATGCCTATCCTAAAGCCTCTTAAACACCACTGTCGTATCTGCCTCCACCCCCGCCCCTGGCAGCGCGTTCCAGGCCCCCACCACCCTCTGTGTAAAACAATTGCCCCGCACATCTCCTTTAAACTTTGCACCTCTCACCTTAAAGCCCTATCCACTTGTATTTGTTTTTTGTATCCTGGGAGAAAGTTTCTGACTATTTACCCTGTCTACTCCTCCTGTAACTTAATATTATCTCCCCCTGATGTTGCAGAGAACGGTGACAGCTGGATCTCGTAGTCAGGTGCGATTGTGGAGGCATTTAGGGACACCAAAATAAGCCAGACATGATCCCAATGCAGGCGACTGGGACTGGTGGGGATGGGCACGATGGGCCAAAGGGCCTGTTTCTGTGCTGCACCAGTTGCCTCACTAGCAGCTGGAAGAAACGTTACAATTCTGGATGAAAGGGATGGACATTCCAGTGGTCACTGGAGTTTCCAGTGGGGTGATCTGATCAGAGCCCAGTGAAGCCAACCTGTCCCTGGCCTCTCCTCTGTGAAGGTGATTCACAATCCACTGACCAGCGGGACTGTCTGCAGAACAAATATTCTCTCCCTCAGCAAAAATCTCCCCAAACCTTGTCAAGAGTGACTAAAGATTGTCTCTGGCTCAGTTTCTAACCTCACTGGCTCTTGTTTATGCAATGAAAGAACAGTGTTTACCAGCTCCTTCCCATGGAACCAACTCAACATTTGAGTATAGGAGCAGGGAGGTTCTACTTCAGTTGTATAGGGGCTTGGTGAGGCCACACCTGGAGTATTGCGTACAGTTCTGGTCTCCAAATCTGAGGAAGGACATTATTGCCATAGAGGGAGTGCAGCGAAGGTTCACCAGACTGATTCCTGGGATGTCAGGACTGTCTTATGAACAAAGACTGGGTAGACTCGGTTTATACTCTCTAGAATTTAGGAGATTGAGAGGGGATCTTATAGAAACTTACAAGATTCTTAAGGGGTTGGACAGGCTAGATGCAGGAAGATTGTTCCCGATGTTGGGGAGGTCCAGGACAAGGGGTCACAGCTTAAGGATAAGGGGGAAATCCTTTAGGACCGAGATGAGAAGGAATTTTTTCACACAGAGAGTGGTGGGTCTCTGGAACTCTCTGCCACAGAGGGTAGTTGAGGCCAGTTCATTGGCTATTAGAAGTTAGAGGGAGTTAGATGTGGCCCTTGTGGCTAAAGGAATCAGGGGGTATGGAGAGAAGGCAGGTACGGGATACTGAGTTGGATGATCAGCCATGATCACATTGAATGGCGGTGCAGGCTCGAAGGGCCGAATGGCCTACTCCTGCACCTAATTTCTATGTTTCTAACATTCAAACTCTGCTTAATCCTCACTGTGACCAATGAGCTCAAATATAACCTCATATAACACCTTGACTGATGAGTAAATCAGGGTCAGGGTAAGGAAGAGGGTCAGATCCCACACCTCTGGGGTCACTGCTGACCACTGCTCTAGGAATGGCCCTGAATCTCCGTGCTTCAGGTTTAACAGCTATAACGTTGGACTTTGCATTTTCGCAGCCGAAATATTCAGAAAAGATGGAAGAAAATAATAAGAGGTACGCCTATAGAAACAAAGAAGTGCAGATGGTGGGTAATACACAAAAGGGCAAAGTGCCGGAGTAACTCAGCGGGTCAGGCAGCATCTGTGGAGAACATGGATAGGTGACGTTTCACAGAGTGCTAGAGTAACTCAGCGGGTCAGGCAGCATCTGTGAAGGGAAGGAATGGGTGACCTTCAGGTCTCGGCCCGAAACATCGCCCATTCCTTCTCTCCAAAAATAAGTGATTTTTCAAATGGTGCCAATTACTAAGGGTGCGAATTATCTGATATTATGGCATTCTGGAGAGAAGGAATGGGTGACATTTCACAGAGTGCTGGAGTAACTCAGCGGGTCAGGCAGCATCTGTGGAGAACATGGACACCAAACAATGAGATAAAATCTACAAAGACCGAGGTGGAAGATTTTCTGACATGTTCCGGTGGACTTCGTTGTTTGTCTGTGAATAACTCCAACGAGGACAAGTCAAGTCAAGTCAAGAGAGTTTGTTGTCGTGTGTCCCAGATAGGACAATGACATTCCTGCTTGCTGCAGCACAACAGAGTATTGTAGGCATAAATACTGAACAGATCAGTTCAATATTCTTCTGCAGTTGTATAGGGCTCTAGTGAGACCACATCTGCAGTATTGTGTACAGTTTTGGTCTCCTAATTTGAGGAAGGACATCGTTGTGATTGAGGCAGTGCAGCGTAGGTTCACGAGATTGATCCCTGGGATGGTGGGACTGTCATATGAGGAAAGATTGAAAAGACTAGGCTTGTATTCACTGGAGTTTAGAAGGATAGAAACATAGAAAATAGGTGCAGGAGTAGGCCATTCGGCCCTTCGAGCCTGCACCGCCATTCAATGTGATCATGGCTGATCATCCAACTCAGTATCCCGTACCTGCCTTCTCTCCATACCCCCTGATCCCTTTAGCCACAAGTGCCACATCTAACGCCCTCTTAAATATAGCCAATGAACTGGCCTCAACTACCTTCTGTGGCAGAGAATTCCAGAGACTCACCACTCTCTGTGTAAAGAATGTTTTCCTCATTTCGGTCCTAAAGGAATTCCCCCTTATCCTTAGACTGTGACCCCTTGTTCTGGACTCCCCCAACATCGGGAACAATCTTCCAGCATCTAGCTTGTCCAACCCCTTAAGAATTTTGTAGGTTTCTATAAGATCCCCCCTCAATCTTCTAAATTCCATCGAGTACAAACCGAGTCTATCCAATCTTTCCTCATATGAAAGTCCTGACATCCCAGGAATCAGTCTGGTGAATCTTCTCTGTACCCCCTCTATGGCAAGGATGTCTTTCCTCAGATTTGGAGACCAAAACTGTACGCAGTACTCCAGGTGTGGCCTCACCAAAACCCTGTACAACTGCAGTAGAACCTCCCTGCTCCTATACTCAAATCCTTTCGCTATGAATGCTAACATACCATTTGCTTTCTTCACTGCCTGCTGCACCTGCATGCCTACTTTGCTGGATGAGGGGGAATCTTATAGAAAGATACACAATTATAAAAGGACTGGACAAGCTAGATGCAGGAAAAATGTTCCCAATGTTGGGTGAGTCCAGAACCAGGGGGCACAGTCTTAGAATAAAGGGGAGGTCATTTAAGACTGAGGTGAGAAAAAACTTTTTCACCCAGAGAGTTGGAAATTTATGGAATTCCCTGCCACCGAGGGCAGTGGAGGCCAAATCACTGGATGGATTTAAGAGAGAGTTAGATAGAGCTCTAAGGGCTAGTGGAGTCAAGGGATATGGGGAGAAGGCAGGCACGGGTTATTGATAGCGGACGATCAGCCATGATCATATTGAATGGCCTCCTCCTGCACCTATTTTCTATGTTTCGATGTTTCTATGTTTCTATTATACACATCAATAAACAGATAAAGTGCAATAGGCTGTTACAGTTTGTTGGTGAATTTAACAGCCTAATGGCTGTGGGGAGAAGCTGTTCCTGAACCTGGATGTACCAGATTTCAAGCTCCTGTACCTTCTGCCCGATGGTAGCGGAGAGATGAGTGCGTGGCCAGGATGGTGTGGGTCCTTGATGATGTTGGCTGCCTTTTTGAGGCAGCAACTGCGATAGATCCCTTCGATGGTGGGGAGGTCAGAGCCGGTGATGGACTGGGCAGTGTTTACCACTTTTTGTAGTCTTTTCCGCTCCAGGGCGCTCAAGTTGCCGAACCAAGCCACGATGCAACCGGTCAGCAAGCTCTCTACTGTGCACCTGTAGAAGTTGGGGAGAGTCCTCCTTGACAAACCGACTCTCCGTAATCTTCTCAGGAAGTAGAGGCGCTGATGTGCCTTCTTTATAATTGCATCAGTGTGCTGGGACCAGGAAAGATCTTCAGAGATGTGTACGCCCAGGAATTTGAAGCTCGTGACCCTTTCCACCATCGACCCGTTTATATAAACAGGACTGTGGGTCCCCATCCTACTCCTTCCAAAGTCCACAATCAGTTCCTTGGTTTTGCTGGTGTTGAGGGCCAGGTTGTTGTGCTGGCACCATTTGGTCAGTCGGTCGATCTCTCTTCTATACTCTGACTCATCCCCATCAGTGATACGTCCCACAACAGTGGTGTCGTCAGCGAACTTGATGATGGAGTTCGCACTATATCCGGCTACGCAGTCATGAGTATAGAGTGAGTACAGCAGGGGGCTGAGTACGCAGCCTTGAGGTGCTCCCGTGCTGATTGTTATTGAGGATGACCGGACTGGATGTAATAGCGAACGGTGAACAGTCTTCACTGGACATTTGAGTTGATTTGAGTTTAGTTTCTTGTCACATGTACCGGGTTAATGCTATCAAGGGGAAGGAGAGGGGTTCTCACGTCAGTGGGCCTCAACACAACCTTCCAGCTCTTTACTCTTTCCCTTTGCTTGCTAACCCTGCCGGTTGCACACAAAGTGCTGGAGTAACCCAGCGGGTCAGGCTGCATGTGTAGAAAACCAACCTCCAGACAAACCCCAAACCAACCTTCCTTCTACTGACTTTGTTTATACCTCGTGCTGCCTCGGCAAGGACGTGGCACCCTGGCCACTCCCTCTTCTCCCATCGGGCAAGAGGTACAGAAGTGTGAAACTACACAACTTCAGATTCAGGGACAGTTTCTTCCCGGCTGTTATCAGGCAACTGAACCGTCCTACCACAACCAGAGAGCAGTGCTGAACTATCTACCTCATTGGTGACCGTCGGACTATCCTTGATCAGACTTTGCTGGCTTTACCTTGCACTAAACGTTATTCCCTTATCACGTGCTTTTAACACCATCCGGCCTGCACAACTGGGGGGCAAACTGACGAAGATGTGGGCGGATCGATGCTACATTAGTGTCCTGGATCACCAACTACCTGACTGGACGACCACAATACATCAGGCTACAGAACTGAGTCTCGGACATGGTGGTGAGCCACACAGCGGATGGTCCTCTCTCCCTTCCTGTTCACCATCTACACCTCGGACTCCAGATATAAGTCCGTCTCCTGCCACCTGCAGAAGTTTTCAGATGACTCTGCAATTGTGGGCTGCATCAGTGAGGGGAGGGAAGCTGCATACAGGGGTGTAGTCAACGACTTTGTTGGGTGGTGTGGGCTTGATCACCTGCAGCTCAACACCGACAAGACTAAGGAGTTAATGGTGGTGGACCTTAGGAGGGGAGATACACCCCTGTCCCCTGTCTCCATCAATGATGGGGATGTGCAGTGTACCAGGGAGTACAAATACCTTGGAGTGTACCTGGACAGTAAACTGGACTGGTCCAGGAGCGCTGAGATCCTGTACAAGAAGGGACAGAGCCGCTGTACATTCTGAGAAGGCTCCGCTCCTTCAACATCTGCAGTGAGATGCTGCAGATGTTCTACCAATCGGTGGTGGCCAGCACCATCATCCTCACTGCCGTGTGCCGGGGCTACAGGGCGAAGGCTGCGGACGCCAACAGGACCAACAAACTCATCAGGAAGGCTGCCTCCATCCTGGGGGCGGGGTTGGATTCACAGGAAGGGGTCTTGGAGGGGAGGATGCTCCTCAAACTGCGGAGCATCCTGGACAATACAGCTCACCCCCTCCATGACACACTGGTCAACCTGAGGAGCACCTTCAGCAACAGACTGGTTCCACCAAGATGCAGCACAGAACGCCACAGGAGATCCTTCTTCCCTGTGGCTATCAAACTGTACAACTCCTCCCCCTTCAGTTATGGGGTAGACTGAGACTGACCCCCCTCCTAACTAACTAAACTAAACTAAACTGCACTAAACTAGAGGGAATAGGTACAGGAGGTGACGTTTTGGCTCCGGACGCTTCTGCAGGAATCCCAGCCTGAAGAAGATCCTGAGCAAAGATCCAGAGCAAAGACATTGCCTGCCAATACCCTCTGTAGATGGTGCCTAACCTGCTGAGTTACTCCAGCACTTTATATTCTGCTGAAGATTGCTGCATCTGCAGTTCCTAGTGCCTCCATCTCTGTGGGTGAACAGGTTGAGAGTGGAACTTGGAGACTACAGAAGGATGGGAATAACTTCAATCTGTCTCTTCATCCAAAGCAGTAATAAAGATTATAAGTAGTTGGGGCCCCAGTGCTGATCCTTGTGGCGCACCGCTGAGCACAGATTGCTGATCTGAAAATGACTCATTTATCCCGACTCTCGGTGTATGCCACTCCCCAGTGCAGCCAACATGTTGGAAGCATCAAGTGAGGAGAGGGCAGGAACCAAGAAGATATCCTCCACACCACGTGAAGGGCAGAGCTGTTCAAATATGCACATGTCTTCAAGGAACAGAAATCGTAGAGATTATGGATGGGGTGATAAAATTATGGAGTCGTACAGTATGGAAACATAGAAACATAGAAACATAGAAATTAGGTGCAGGAGTAGGCCATTCGGCCCTTCGAGCCTGCACCGCCATTCAATATGATCATGGCTGATCATCCAACTCAGTATCCCGTACCTGCCTTCTCTCCATACCCGCTGATCCCCTTAGCCACAAGGGCCACATCTAACTCCCTCTTAAATATAGCCAATGACAGGCCATTCGGCCCACTCGTCCATACTGACCAACATGCCCCATCTCAGCTAGTATGATCTGCACTTGTTATAGACCCTGCCTCAACTACCTCCTCTGTTCGGTCCATACACTCACCACCCTCGGAGTGAAACATTTTCTCTCAGGTTTGTATGAAATCTTGCTCCTCTCACCTTATACATATGTCGACTTATACGCATTTGATTCCCCTGCCCTGGGTAAATGACTGTGCATTCACTCTCTCTATTCCCCTCATGATCTTACACACCTTTATAAAATCACACTCATCCTTCTTGACTGCAGGGAATAAGGTCTCAGCCTCTCATCCCCAGAAGCTCATCTCCACAAGTCCTGACAACATCCTTGTAAATCTCTCTGTCAATCTCTGCATCTTCCCAGATTAATAATAAGAAGGTAGTTCCAGAAAGATAATCCATGTTTCCATGTTTCCATGATCAGGTCCTGGATAGAAAGTAACAGTCACCCCTCGATCACGGGACGTGGATAGGAGAGGGCGAGGGATTTAGGCCGGTGACCCTGGGAGCTGGCGGGAAATGGGACAAAGGCAAATATAATAAGCGTGTGGCGTGACGTGTGCTGTAACGTGTGATGTGGCATGTGCTGTAACGTGTGCTTGGTGTGTGCTGTGCCGTGTGCTGTAACCTGTGCTGTGGCTTGCACTGTGGCATGTGCTGTGGCGTGTGCTGTGGCGTGTGCTGTGGCATGTGCTGTGGCGTGTGCTGTGGCGTGTGCTGTGGCGTGTGCTGTGGCGTGTGCTGTGGCGTGTGCTGTGGCGTGTGCTGTGGCATGTGCTGTGACATGTGCTGTGACATGTGCTGTGACGTGTGCTGTGACGTGTGCTGTGGCATGTGCTGTGGTGTGTGCTGTGGCGTGTGCTGTGACGTGTGCTGTGACATGTGCTGTGACATGTGCTGTGACGTGTGCTGTGACGTGTGCTGTGACATGTGCTGTGACGTGTGTTGTGACATGTGCTGTGACATGTGCTGTAACATGTGCTGTGGCGTGTGCCATAAGGATAGATAGAGTAGATGCTATTCTTGAAAAGCGGGATATCATTAGCTATCCTCCAATCCACAGTAACGTGTGCTGTAACGTGTGCTGTGGTGTGTGCTGCGACATGTGCTGTGGCGTGTGCTGTGGTGTGTGTGTAATGTGTGCTGTGGCATGTGCTGTAACATGTGCTATAGCGTGTGCTGTAACTTGTGCTGTAACGTGTGCTGTAACGTGTGCTGTAGCATGTGCTGTAACGTGTGCTGTAACGTGTGCTGTAACATGTACTGTAACGTGTGCTGTAGCGTGTGCTGTAACATGTACTGTAACGTGTGCTGTAGTGTGTGCTGTGGCGTGTGCTGTAGCGTGTGCTGTGGCATCTACTGCAACGTGTGCTGTAACATGTGCTGTAGCATGTGATGTAATGTGTGCTGTAGCATGTGATGTAACGTGTGCTGTAATGTGTGCTGTGGCATGTGCGGTGGCGTGTGCTGTAACATGTGCGGTGGCATGTGCTGTAACGTGTGCTGTAGCGTGTGCTGCAACGTGTACTGTAACATGTGCTGTATCATGTGCTGTAACATGTACTGTGGCGTGTGCTGTAGCATGTGCTGTGGCATGTGCTGTAACGTGTGCTGTGGCATGTGCTGTAACTTGTGCTGTAGTGTGTGCTGTAATGTGTGCTGTGGCATGTGCTGTAGCATGTGCTCTGGTGTGTGCTGTGGCGTGTGCTGTAGCATGTGCTGTGGCATGTGCTGTGGCGTGTGCTGTGGCGTGTGCCATACTGATAGAGTAGACGCTATCTATCCCTCTCCTAATTTGATAAACCTCTCTCAGGTCACCGCTCTGAGCTCCAAACTAAGCCATCTAAATGTATCCAATCTCTCCTTCTGGTTCAAACCCTCTAATCCAGGTGAATCTTGCCTGCACCATCTCCTGCACCAAAGCCTCGTCTGCCCATTAACGGAAATCTGGACACAATTCTCCAAACGCGGCCTGGCCACAGATCTACCACGCAGTAACATGACTTCCCGACTCTTGTACTCAAAGCCCTGACATGTGAAGCCACGCAAACATTCCTGCACAGCACACGCGCAGCACATGGCACAGCACACGCCACAGCACATGGCACAGCACACGCCACAGCACACGCCACAGCACACGCCACAGCACACGCCACAGTACACGCCACAGCACATGGCACAGCACACGCCACAGCACACGCCACAGCACACGCCACAGTACACGCCACAGCACACGCCACAGCACACGCCACAGCACACACCACAGTACATGGCACAGCACACATCACAGTACATGCCACAGTACATGGCACAGCACACGTTACAGCACACAGCTCAGCACACGGCACAGCACATGCCACCGCACATGTTACCGCACATTTTACAGCACATGCCACAGCACATGCCACAGCACACATCACAGCACATGCCACAGCACATGTTACCGCACATGCCACAGCACATGCCACAGCACATCCCACAGCACACATTACAGTGCATGCCACAGCACATGCCACAGCACATGTTACAGCACACGCCACAGCACACTCCACAGCACACGCCACAGCACATGCCGCAGCACATGTTACAGCACATGCCACAACTAGGACATGACCCCCATTATTCCACCATTTAGTCACGGTCTCTGTTTCAGAACATGACACATAGAACACACTACCGTACAGCACGGGACCAGGCCATTCGGCCCACAATGTCCATGACAAACATGATGGCAAGTTAAACTACTCTCTGCTGCATGGGATATTCATCCCTACATTCCTTGCCCAGAACCCATTTGCAATCCCAAATCCCACAGGATCGCCCGACCAATTCCTTCATATTCCACTAAAAAACCACGGTGCCCTTTCAAAAAGGCTATTATTCTCCATGATTCTGCCACTGCCTCTCTCTGTCCAAATCACTTGCTCAGCATTCTCTCGCTGGCCCTCTTTCTCTCTCCAAACTGAAGCCAGGAATCCCAGTGTGATGATGAGTCAGTGCGGAGTGAGTGTCAGATGTCAGTGGGTGGGGCCGACGGCAAGACTCCTGACTTGCTCCTGCTTCATTTGTGGTGGCCTGGCTTTGCCGACTGCGGCGTATTTCTTTCTTGTGCTGGAGCGGTGCCCAGGCTCGATTCCCTGACCATGGCCGGTGGGTGTTGGTACTCACCAGACACGGAGCGGTGGAAACAAAGTGGTTCCAGAGTCACGTGGTCGCACAGAATCAGGCCCTTCTGCCCACCATGTCCATGCCCACCATGTACCTGTCTACACAAACCACATTTCTGTCTAAGCTAGAACATAGGGTTAGGGTTGGAGTTAGGGTTAAGGTTCGGGCAGTGCAGCACAGGTACAGGACCTTTGGCCAACGGAACCTGTGCTGGGCATGAGGCCGTTAAACTAATCTCTGCCTGAACGTGATCTATATTCCTCCATGTGTCTGACTAAAAGCCACCTTGGCCCTTACATCTCCTTTAAACTTTCCCCTTCTTATCTTAAAGCTATGTCTTCTCATCTTTGACACTTCCACCTTGTCTAACACTGTTAATATCAGGCCTCCCCCCAACTTTAGACTTTCATTCTTCGACCACCCGCTACTTTGCCCATGATCTGCTGTGAATGTTGGTGGTTAATCACCCCAGCCCCCAGGACATCATCACCGGATATGGACCAAATGCAGGCAGGTGAGACTAGTGGACATGGCACATGTTGGTTGGCGTGGGCAAGTTGGGCCGAAGGGATAGTTTCCCCACTATATCATTCTATGACTCTAGTATGGAGAAGGTGGGCCGAAGGGCCTGGTACCACGCTGTATCATTCTATGACTCTGAGCTCCTCAGAGCATTGATGAGGCCCAACTACCTCCAGCTGCTTCATCAATGAGGTTCCAACTGGGAGTGTTTGCTGCAAATGTTCAATCCCATTTACAATCGGTCAGTAAATGAAGCAGGGAATGGGCAATGTTACACACACACATCCAGGGAACAACTAACATCAAGTCCTGCACCTGAGGGTCACCTAGAACCAGAAGCTTAAATGGAAAAGCCACCTAAATATACCCATGGTCGCATGTCAACGATGAGCTCAGACTCCAGGACCATCAGCAATCTGCAGTGGGCAAGCAAGGGGGAGCGGGAATCATCGACTGAATGGCATCCGTTCATGCCAGACATGTGTGTCTCTCTAACGTGCTCCCTCCACCACCAGTGCATGGTGCTCCCTCCACCACCAGTGCATGGTGCTCCCTGCACCCCCAGCGCATGATGCTCCCTCCACCACCAGTGCATGATGCTCCCTCCACCACCACCAGTGCATGATGCTCCCTCCACCACCAGCGCATGGTGCTCCCTCCACCACCAGTGCATGGTGCTCCCTCCACCACCAGCGCATGGTGCTCCCTCCACCACCAGTGCATGGTGCTCCCTCCACCACCAGTGCATGATGCTCCCTGCACCCCCAGCGCATGATGCTCCCTCCACCACCAGTGCATGATGCTCCCTGCACCCCCAGCGCATGGTGCTCCCTCCACCACCAGCGCATGGTGCTCCCTCCACCACCAGCGCATGGTGCATGATGCTCCCTCCTCCACCACCAGTGCATGATGCTCCCTCCACCACCAGCGCATGATGCTCCCTCCACCACCAGCGCATGGTGCATGGTGCTCCCTCTACCACCAGCGCATGGTGCTCCCTCTGCAATGTAGTTATTGGCCAGGCTACTGCGACAGCACCTCCCAAGCCTGCAACCTCTGACAGGACAGGGCAGCCATGCAGTGGAACATCACCACGTGTTGGTTTCCCTGGGCCTCGCGCTGCGACGTGTAGATGCAGGGCCAGATGCTTGCGTCTCACACCTTCCTTCCCTGCGGCGGTGGGAAATAAACAAGCCCAGTCCCAGTACACCAAGGAACAAGGTTGCTTCTCCTTGTAGCTGCCTGCGCCGGGTAAGAATCACACATCGAATGCGTGAGGCAGATATTGCCTTGGAGGGGCAGCTGAATTATTTTGTTTCCAACGGATCCAGAATTAAAGCTGTGTTTGTGTATTTTTCTGGGAAAATAGCTGGGCTGTAATTTGATTAAACAAACATTACATGCTTCTGAAAGTGAGTTGGCAACATGTGGACTTCTGCAGAGGCTCTTGTGATGATCTGGCAGTTTCGTAGCCACACGCTGCTGGAAGTGGTAGAGTCACGAAGGACCTCCGAGGTGAAACTCTGCATTCTCAGTCTTGCTGCAGCTACAAGGTCGTTTAAGAATAATGGGTCAGGGTTGGGAGACGAGGAAACACTTTTTCTCACAGAGAGTGGTGACTCTGTGGAATTCGCAGAGGGCGGTGGAGGCCGGTTCTCTGGATGCTTTCAAGGGAGAGCTAGATAGGGCTCTTAAAATAGCGGAGTCAGGGGATATGGGGAGAAGGCAGGAACGGGGTACTGATTGGGGATGATCAGCCATGATCACACTGAATGGCAGTGCTGGCTCGAAGGGCTGAATGGCCTACTCCTCCACCTGTTGTCTATTGTCTATTGTCGAATATCTGCAATGCAGCGACAGGGAGACGCTGCAACATCTCAATGCATGATCGATCCCCAGTCCAATCAGCAGGAGCAGCCCATGCACCCCGTCCAGACAGCAATGCACCCCCACTCACTGCAATCCAATCGCCTCTGCACCCCTTCCCAACATTCCCAGTTCCCCCATTCCACAACATCTGCTTCCCCCCACTACCCTGTGCCCCCCCCCGTATTGTGTTCTACACATATAGGTCCGGGCCAGAGGCAGGGTTGGGGGTCAGGGTTGGGGGTCAGAGTTGGGGGTCAGGGTTGAGGGTCAGGGTTGGGGGTCAGGGGTCAGGGTTGGGGTCAGGGTTGAGGGTTGGGGTCAGGCTTGGCGGTCAGTGTTGGGGGTCAGGGGTCAGAGTTGGGGGTCAGGGTTGGGATCAGAGTTGGGGGTTAGGGTTGGGGGTCAGGGTTGGGGTCAGGTTTGGGGGTCAGGGTCGGGGGTCAGGGTTGTGGTTAGGGTACATGGCCAGTACATAAGACATCACTGACCTTTCCCCCAGTCACAGGAGGAGGGGTCTGCACAGTGGGTCTCTCAGACTGCACACCTGCTGCATTACCCCTCACGGAGACCCCCCCTCCCGCAAGGTCCAGTCTCTGCAGCCCAGGTCCACACCTGTGTCCATTGCTTCACACCGACCGACTCTCTTCAATCCCAGTCCTTTCCTTCTCCCATCTGTGCTGCATCCATGCCTGAAGCAACAGCACTCCTCAGTAGTTTCTTGTAGTATGTGTGTGGTCCTTAGCAGGGGCCACGCAACATTTTTGAAAGTGGGGGGGGGCTGAGCGATCACTGATCACCGGCCTCGGGGGAACCCAGTGAGGGGGCGGAGTGACCGAGCGGGGTTAGGGTGTGGGATGCTGGCACAATTATTATTTGTTAGTTGATGCTGGACCTCCAAAAACTGTGGGATAATACAGGCCATCCCCCAACTCAAAAAGTGGGGGAGTATATCCCCCATGCCCCCCGCCCCTCCCCTCCCCTCGGGAACGACGCCAGTTATGGTATTGTGCCGACTCTCTCTCTCTCTCTCGGGGCCCACGGGCCCACCCTCCCATCCACACAGAGCTTCCTTCACTGCCCCATATCGCTACTGTGAACGGCGCTGTGATTGCCCGTTGAGCGGAGGCTGTTTGGGGGGGGCAGTCGGTTTCCGCCGCGGCTGGTCGTGGTTTGCCGCGCTCACTGTGCGCTTGTTCTGAGATTCTGGATGGCGGAGGTCCTCAGAAGAAGAGAAATATACGCCTGCGGGCAGGATAATTTTGAGTTATGAAGCATGTCTCGCTAAAAAGGTGGAGTGGCTGCAGCCCCCCCAGCCCCCCCGGTTCCGCGGCCCATGCTTAGAGAATCACATCCAATGTCATAGAGCAGTACAGGAGCAGGAGCAGGCCCTTCAGCCCACAATGCCCGTGCCTAACATGATGCTTCAGATAGGAACATGCACCTGATCCATGTTCCTGTCTAAAAGCCTTCTCCCATCTTTGCGGCATCCATTGCAGCAGCACTCCCTAATAGCTGGAAGAGTGTTTCTTGTATTATGTGTGTATTATGCTTTCTGCTCGGTAAACTGCTGGCCATAAATGAGCTGAGCAGAGTATCTGAACCTGACCCAGTGTGGCGTTACACTGGGAAACCAGCCAACCCTGTTGGAGGAAACGTTTGCAAACTTTAAGTACTTTAAAAAGTAGTGTTAGGTTACATACATGTGGTGTTTATGCCATTAGACGTAGTAAAATAACTTTGTCTAAAATATTCAGAACCTCCTTCAACCGTTATAAATCCGTTCACCTCTGCAACTTCCTCCAGCCCCTGCAATCCGCCCTCATCCCCCATGCTAATGCCCCCGCCCTCTCCCATCGCTCCCCCCCTCTCCCCCGTCTACCCCCTGTCTCCCCCGTCTCCCCGTCTCCCCCCGTCTCCCCCCTCTCCCCCGTCTCCCCGTCTCCCCGTCTCCCCATCTCCCCCCGTCTCCCCCTGTCTCCCTCGTCTCTCCCTAACCCACTGTAGTCTCCCCCGTCTCCCCCCGTCTCCCCCCCTCTCCCCCCGTCTCCCCCCCGTCTCCCCCGTCTCCCCCCCCTCTCCCCCGTCTCCCCCCCCGTCTCCCCCCGTCTCCCCGGTCTCTCCCCTCTCCCCCCGTCTCCCCCCGTCTCTCCCTAACCCACTGTAGTCTCCCCCGTCTCCCCGGTCTCTCCCCCCCGTCCCCCCCCCGTCTCCCCCCCATCTCCCCCCGTCTCCCCCCCATCTCCCCCCGTCTCCCCCCCGTCTCCTCCCCCGTCTCCCCCCCATCCCCCCCGTCTCCCCCCCGTCTCCCCCCCCCCATCTCCCCCCCCGTCTCCCCCCCCGTCTCTCCCTAACCCACTGCAGTCTCCCCTGGTCCTCCATCACTCTCGTCTCCAGTGACCGCTCGATTGGACACGGTTGCTTTGCCCAGCCAGTCCACACTGGCTCAGACCCGTTGGGCAAACATTTGTCTAGACGGGCAGGTGGAATGTGGCAGAAGGCGGGAGTGAAACGGGAGGGGGGGGAGGAGGAGGCAGCGGGTGGGAGGGGGGGGAGGGGGAGGGGGGAGCGGGTGGGAGGGGGAGGGGGCAGCGGGTGGGGGGGGGAGAGGGGGGGAGGGGGTGTGGGTGGGAGGGGGTGTGGGTGGGAGGGGAGGGGGCGGGAGATTAAAAAGGTGGGGGAGGGGTGGAGTGGTGGATGAGGAGAGGGAAAGGATTAGCGGAGGTCGGTGTTACCTGGATAAACGGAACCTTCACACTATTGGGATGTGTATCCAAGTGGCTATTCCTCAAGATTGTGTTTGGCCTCAACAGGGCGTAGATGATAGAACGTTAAACAGAGCAGCAGGACAACGGCTCACAGTCTGTGCTGGAGGACTAACCATTATCTGCCTGCATGTGATCCGTATCCCTCCATTCCCCGCATATCCATGTGCCTCTTAATAGCCTCTTAAACACCACTGTTGTATCAGCCTCCACCCCCACCCCTGGCAGCATGTTCCAGGCCCCCGCCCCCCTCTGTGTAAAACACTTGCCCCGCACATCCCCTTTAAACTTTGCCCCTCTCACCTTAAAGCTGTGCCCTCTAGTCTGTAACATCCCCACCCTGAGGAAAAGGCTGTGACTATCTACCCTATCTCTACCCCTCATTGTGTTAGATACCTCTCTCATGGACTCACGGAGATTGTGATCCCTCTGTTTACGCTGCCAGAGACAATAGACAAAGGTGCATGAGGAGGCTATTCTGTCCTTCGAGCCAGCACCGCCATTCAATCTGATCATGGCTGATCATCCACAATCAGTACCCCGTTCCTGCCTTCTCCCCATATCCCCTGACTCCGCTATCTTTAAGAGCCCTATCTAGCTCTCTCTTGAAAGCATCCAGAGAAACGGCCTCCACCGCCCTCTGAGGCAGAGAATTCCACACTCACAACTCTGTGAGAAAAAGTGTTTCCTCGTCTCCAATATAAATGGCTTACCCCTTATTCTAACTGTGGCCCCTGGTTCTGGACTCCCCCAACATCGGGAACATGTTTCCTGCCTCTAGTGTGTCCAAACCCTTAACAATCTTATATGTTTCAATGAGATCCCCTCTCATCCTTCTATACTCCAGAGTGTACAAGCCCATTCTCTCAGCATATGACAGCCCCGGGAATTAACCTTGTAAACCTACGCTGCACTCCCTCAATATCAAGAATGTCCTTCCTCAAATTTGGAGACCAAAACTGCACACAATACTCCAGGTGTGGTTTCACTAGGGCCCTGTACAACTGCAGAAGGACCTCTTTGCCGTAACCACATTTAAGTCAGGCCTAAAGACACTATTGTTTGATGTAGCTTTTTCATGACCCTACATGCGGGTAATTTTAATCCTCTTGTTTTAACCTTTTTATGTGCTTTTAAAATCGCCTTAATATTTTAGTGATTTTGCTTTACTATTCATACAATTGGCTTATTGGCTATTTTGTTGTCCTGTGTTGTATTGTGGTTCTGCAATGTTTTTAAACTATTTTATTCTCTTGTTTCTTTTGTAAAGCACTATGAATTGCAGCTTGTATGAATGGTGCTATATAAATAAACTTGCCTTGCCTTGCCTTGCCCCTATATTCGATTCCTCTTGTTATAAAGGCCAACATGCCATTCGCTTCCTTCACTGCCTGCTGTACCTGCATGCTTTTTTGTTGCGTGCTAACCAGTCAGCGGAAAGACAATACAGCCATGATCATATTGAATGGCGGGGCTGGTTCGAAGGGCCTACTCCTGCACCTATTTTTCCATGTTTCTACATTTCTATGTGATCACAACCGTTCTCATCCCCCACAGATCTCAGCCACAGACGCTGACAGCGGCAGCTTCGGGGCTGTCATCTACTCCATTGGATCTGGCATTGGGCGCCTGCCACCCAATCAGTTCATCATTGACCAGCACACCGGTCAAATCTGCACCAGCGGCGCGCTGGACCGGGACGAGGAACCCGACCACTACGAGTTCACGGTGACGGCTGTGGATGGGGTAAGCAACTCTGACCCCTGAACTCTGACCCTTGAACCCCAGCCCGTGAACCCCGACCCCTGAACCCCAACTCACCAACACATCAGAGTGGCTCGTTGGATGCACCGGTCCCTTAATCCGGGCAGCATCCAGATTCACACTCGTGATGTATTGAACAGTGCTGAAGGATAGCTGCGTGGGAGAGGGAGAGGGAGGGAGATGGGGTGAGTCAGTGTGAGAGCGCGCAGTGTGAGTGCGTCTGGGTGGGTATGAGTGTGCATGAGTGTGTATGAGTGTGTCTGACACTGCCTGGGTGTGTATGAGTGCGTCTGTGTGTGTATGAGTGTGTGTGAGTGTGTTTGAGTGTACATGAGTGTGTGTGAGTGTATGAGTGTGTCTGGGTGTGTATGAGTGTGTCTGAGTGTGTATGAGAGTGCATGAGTGTGTGTGAGTGTGCGTGAGTGTGCGTGAGTGTGTGTGTGAGTGTGTGTGTGAGTGTATGAATGTGTCTGGGTGTGTACAGGTGTGTCTGGGTGTGTATGAGTTTGCACAAATGTGTATGAGTGTGTATGGGTGTGTGTGAGTGTGCATGAGTGTGTGTGAGTGTGTCTGGGTGTGTATGAGTGTGTATGAGTGTGCCTGGGTGTGTATGAGTGTGTCTGGGTGTGTCTGAGTGTGTCTGGGTGTGTGTGAGCGTGTGTGAGTGTGTGTGAGTGTGTATGACACTGCCTGGGTGTGTATGAGTGCGTCTGGGTGTGTGTGAGTGTGTGTGAGTGTGTATGAGTGTATATAAGTGTGTGTGAGTGTGTATGGAGTGTGTGTGTGAGTGTGGGGGAGTGTTTGCTAATGCTGTCGGAGAGGATTTAAACTAATGTGGCAGGGGGATGGGTACAAGAGCAGAGAGGCAGGTGGGTGTAAAACGAGGGTAGAAGCAATAGGGAGCAAGGTGAAAAGTAAAAGTGGCAGGCAGACAAAACCAGGGCAAAAATCAAAAAGGGCCACTTCTCAACAAAATTGTATAAGGGGTAAGAGTGTTGTAAAAACAAGCCTGAAGGCTTTGTGTCTCAATGCAAGGAGTATTCGTAATAAGGTGGATGAGTTGAACGTGCAGGTAGCTTTAATGATTATGATATAGTTGGGATCACGGAGACATGGCTCCAGGGTGACCAAGGCTGGGAGCTGAACATCCAGGGATATTCAATATTCAGGAGGGATAGACAGAAAGGAAAAGGAGGTGGGGTAGCGTTGCTGGTTAGAGAGGAGATTAACGCAATAGAAAGGAAGGACATTAGCGTGGAGGATGTGGAATCGATATGGGTAGAGCTGCGAAACACTAAGGGGCAGAAAACGCTAGTGGGAGTTGTGTACAGGCCACCTAACAGTAGTAGTGAAGTTGGGGATGGCATCAAACAGGAAATTAGAAATGCGTGCGACAAAGGCAAAACAGTTATAATGGGTGACTTCAATCTACATATAGATTGGGTGAATCAAATTGGCAGGGGTGCTGAGGAAGAGGATTTTTTGGAATGTATGAGGGATAGTTATCTAAATCAACATGTAGAGGAACCAACGAGAGAGCAGGCTATTCTAGACTGGGTATTGAGTAATGAGGAAGGGTTAGTTAGCAGTCTTATTGTGCGTGCCCCCTTGGGCAAGAGTGACCATAATATGGTCGAGTTCTTCATTAGGATGGAGAGTGACATTGTTAATTCAGAAACAATGGTTCTGAACTTAAGGAAAGGTAACTTTGAGGGTATGAGACGTGAATTGGCCAAGATTGACTGGCAATCAATTCTAAAAGGGTTGACGGTGGATACGCAATGGAAGACATTTAAGGACTGCATGGGTGAACTACAACAATTGTTCATCCCAGTTTGGCAAAAGAATAGATCAGGGAAGGTAGTGCATCCGTGGATAACAAGGGAAATCAGGGATAGTATCAAAGCAAAGGATGGTGCGTACAAAGTAGCCAGAAAAAGCAGCCTACCAGAGGACTGGGAGAAATTCAGAGACCAGCAGAGAAGGACAAAGGGCTTGATTAGGAAAGGAAAAATAGATTATGAAAGAAAACTGGCAGGGAACATAAAAACTGACTGCAAAAGTTTTTATAGATATGTGAAGAGAAAGAGATTAGTTAAAACAAATGTAGGTCCCTTGCAGTCAGAAACAGGTGAGTTGATCATGGGGAACAAGGATATGGCGGACCAATTGAATAACTACTTTGGTTCCGTCTTCATTAAGGAAGACATAAATAATCTGCCGGAAATAGCATGGGACCGCGGGTCAAAGGAGGACTTGAGTGAAATCCAGGTCAGTCGGGAAGTGGTGTTGGGTAAATTGAATGGAGTAAAGGCCGATAAATCCCCAGGGCCAGATAGGCTGCATCCCAGAGTACTTAAGGAAGTAGCTCCGGAAATAGTGGATGCATTAGTGATAATCTTTCAAAACTCTTTAGATTCTGGAGTAGTTCCTGAGGATTGGCGGGTAGCAAACATTACCCCTCTTTTTAAGAAGGCGGGGAGAGAGAAAACGGGGAATTACAGACCAGTTAGTCTAACATCGGTAGTGGGGAAACTGCTAGAGTCAGTTATTAAAGATGGGATAGCAGCACATTTGGAAAGTGGTGAAATCATTGGACAAAGTCAGCATGGATTTATGAAAGGTAAATCATGTCTGACGAATCTTGTGGAATTTTTTGAGGATGTAACTAGTAGCGTGGATAGGGGAGAACCAGTGGATGTGGTGTATCTGGACTTCCAGAAGGCTTTCGACAAGGTCCCACATAAGAGATTAGCATATAAACTTAAAGCACACGGCATTGGGGGTTCAGTATTGATGTGGATAGAGAACTGGCTGGCAAACAGGAAGCAAAGAGTAGGAGTAAACGGGTCATTTTCACAATGGCAGGCAGTGACTAGTGGGGTACCGCAAGGCTCAGTGCTGGGACCCCAGCTATTTACAATATACATTAATGATCTGGATGAGGGAATTGAAGGCAATATCTCCAAGTTTGCGGATGACACTAAGCTGGGGGGCAGTGTTAGCTGTGAGGAGGATGCTAGGAGACTGCAAGGTGACTTGGATAGGCTGTGTGAGTGGGAAAATGTTTGGCAGATGCAGTATAATGTGGATAAATGTGAGGTTATCCGCTTTGGTGGCAAAAATAGGAAAACAGACTATTATCTAAATGGTGGCCGATTAGGAAAAGGGGAGATGCAGCGTGACCTGGGTGTCATGGTACACCAGTCATTGAAAGTAGGCATGCAGGTGCAGCAGGCAGTGAAGAAAGCGAATGGTATGTTAGCTTTCATAGCAAAAGGATTTGAGTATAGGAGCAGGGAGGTTCTACTTCAGTTGTATAGGGTCTTGGTGAGGCCACACCTGGAGTATTGCGTACAGTTCTGGTCTCCAAATCTGAGGAAGGACATTATTGCCATAGAGGGAGTGCAGCGAAGGTTCACCAGACTGATTCCTGGGATGTCAGGACTGTCTTATGAACAAAGACTGCATAGACTCGGTTTATACTCTCTAGAATTTAGGAGATTGAGAGGCGATCTTATAGAAACTTACAAAATTCTTAAGGGGTTGGACAGGCTAGATGCAGGAAGATTGTTCCCGATGTTGGGGAGGTCCATGACAAGGGGTCACAGCTTAAGGATAAGGGGGAAATCCTTTAGGACCGAGATGAGAAGGACTTTTTTCACACAGAGAGTGGTGGGTCTCTGGAACTCTCTGCCATAGAGGGTAGTTGAGGCCAGTTCATTGGCTATATTTAAGAGGGAGTTAGATGTGGTCCTTGTGGCTAAGGGGATCAGAGGGTATGGAGAGAAGGCAGGTATGGGATACTGAATTGGATGATCAGCCATGATCATATTGAATGGCGGTGCCAGGTCGAAGGGCCGAATGGCCTACTCCTGCAGCTAATTTCTATGTTTCTATGTTTCTATGAGTGTGTGTGAGTGTGTATGAGTGTGTCTGACACTGCCTGGATGTGTATGAGTGTGTATGAGTGTATATAAGTGTGTGTGAGTGTGTGTGAGGGTGTATGAGTGTATATAAGTGTGTGTGAGTGTGTGTGAGTGTGTGTGAGTGTATATGAGTGTGTGTTACTGTGTGTGAATGTGTGTGAGTGTGTGTGAGTGTGTGTGTGAGTGTATATAAGTTTGTGTGAGTGTGTGTGTGTGAGTGTGTATGAGTGTGTCTGACACTGCCTGGATGTGTATGAGTGTGTATGAGTGTGTATGAGTGTATATAAGTGTGTGTGTGAGTGTGTGTGTATATAAGTGTGTGTGAGTGTGTGTGAGTGTGTATGAGTGTATATAAGTGTGTGTGAGTGTGTGTGAGTGTGTGTGACACTGCCTGGGTGTGTATGAGTGTGTATGAGTGTGTGTGAGTGTGTATGAGTGTATATAAGTGTGTGTGAGTGTGTGTGAGTGTGTATGAGTGTATATAAGTGTGTGTGAGTGTGTGTGAGTGTGTGTGAGTATATATGAGTGTGTCTGACACTGCCTGGATGTGTATGAGTGTGTGTGAGTGTGTATGAGTGTATATAAGTGTGTGTGAGTGTGTGTGAGGGTGTATGAGTGTATATAAGTGTGTGTAAGTGTGTATGAGTGTATATAAGTGTGTATGAGTGTGTGTGAGTGTGTGTGAGTATGTGTGAGTGTGTATGAGTGTATATAAGTGTGTGTGAGTGTGTGTGAGGGTGTATGAGTGTATATAAGTGTGCGTGAGTGTGTATGAGTGTATATAAGTGTGTGTGAGTGTGTGTGAGTGTGTGTGAGGGTGTATGAGTGTATATAAGTGTGTGTGAGGGTGTATGAGTGTATATACGTGTGTGTGAGTGTGTGTGAGTGTGTGTGAGTGTGTATGAGTGTATATAAGTGTGTGTGTGAGTGTGTATGAGTGTATATAAGTGTGTGTGAGTGTGTGTGAGTGTATGAGTGTATATAAGTGTGTGTGAGGGTGTATGAGTGTATATAAGTGTGTGTGAGTGTGTGTGAGTGTGTGTGTGAGTGTGTGTGAGTGTGTATGAGTGTGTGTGAGTGTATATGAGTGTATATAAGTGTGTGTGAGTGTGTATGAGTGTATATAAGTGTGTGTGAGTGTGTGTGAGTGTGTATGAGTGTATATAAGTGTGTGTGAGTGTGTATGAGTGTGTGTGAGGGTGTATGAGTGTATATGTGTGTGTGAGTGTGTGTGAGTGTGTGTGCAGGTGTATAAGTGTATATAAGTGT
Organism: Raja brachyura; assembly: GCA_963514005.1. Next base: position 552,221 of record CAUPSL010000981.1, read on the forward strand.
GTGTGAGTGTGTGTGAGTGTGTGTGAGGGTGTATGAGTGTATATAAGTGTGTGTGAGGGTGTGTGAGTGTGTGTGAGTGTATATAAGTGTGTGTGAGTGTGTGTGTGTGTGTGTGTGAGGGTGTATGGGTGTATATAAGTGTGTGTGAGTGTGTATGAGTGTATATGTGTGTGTGTGAGTGTGTGTGAGTGTGTGTGAGTATATATGAGTGTGTCTGACACTGCCTGGATGTGTATGAGTGTGTGTGAGTGTATATAAGTGTGTGTGAGTGTGTGTGAGTGTGTGTGAGGGTGTATGAGTGTATATAAGTGTGTGTGAGCGTGTATGAGTGTATATAAGTGTGTATGAGTGTGTGTGAGTGTGTGTGAGTATGTGTGAGTGTGTGTGAGTGTGTGTGTGAGTGTGTGTGAGTGTGTATGAGTGTGTGTGAGTGTATATGAGTGTATATAAGTGTGTGTGAGTGTGTATGAGTGTATATAAGTGTGTGTGAGTGTGTGTGAGTGTGTATGAGTGTATATAAGTGTGTGTGAGTGTGTATGAGTGTGTGTGAGGGTGTATGAGTGTATATGTGTGTGTGAGTGTGTGTGAGTGTGTGTGCGGGTGTATAAGTGTATATAAGTGTGTGTGAGTGTGTGTGAGGGTGTATGAGTGTATATAAGTGTGTGTGAGTGTGTGTGAGTGTGTATGAGTGTATATAAGTGTGTGTGAGTGTGTGTGCGGGTGTATAAGTGTATATAAGTGTGTGTGAGTGTGTGTGAGTGTGTGTGCGGGTGTATAAGTGTATATAAGTGTGTGTGAGTGTGTGTGAGGGTGTATAAGTGTATATAAGTGTGTGTGAGTGTGTGTGAGGGTGTATGAGTGTATATAAGTGTGTGTGAGTGTGTGTGAGTGTGTGTGCGGGTGTATAAGTGTATATAAGTGTGTGTGTGTGAGGGTGTATGAGTGTATATAAGTGTGTGTGAGTGTGTGTGAGGGTGTATAAGTGTATATAAGTGTGTGTGAGTGTGTGTGAGGGTGTATGAGTGTATATACGTGTGTGTGAGTGTGTGTGAGGGTGTATGAGTGTATATAAGTGTGTGTGAGTGTGTGTGTGTGTGTGTGTGAGGGTGTATGGGTGTATATAAGTGTGTGTGAGTGTGTATGTGTATATGTGTGTGTGTGAGTGTGTGTGAGTGTGTGTGAGTATATATGAGTGTGTCTGACACTGCCTGGATGTGTATGAGTGTGTGTGAGTGTGTATGAGTGTATATAAGTGTGTGTGAGTGTGTGTGAGTGTGTGTGAGGGTGTATGAGTGTATATAAGTGTGTGTGAGTGTGTATGAGTGTATATAAGTGTGTATGTGTGTGTGTGAGTGTGTGTGAGTATGTGTGAGTATGTGTGAGTGTGTATGAGTGTATATAAGTGTGTGTGAGTGTGTGAGTATATATGAGTGTGTCTGACACTGCCTGGATGTGTATGAGTGTGTGTGAGTGTGTATGAGTGTATATAAGTGTGTGTGAGTGTGTGGGTGTGTGTGATGGTGTATGAGTGTATATAAGTGTGCGTGAGTGTGTATGAGTGTATATAAGTGTGTGTGAGTGTGTGTGAGTGTGTGTGAGTGTGTATGAGTGTATATAAGTGTGTGTGTGAGTGTATATAAGTGTGTGTGAGTGTGTATGAGTGTATATAAGTGTGTGTGAGTGTGTGTGAGTGTGTATGAGTGTATATAAGTGTGTGTGAGTGTGTGTGAGGGTGTATGAGTGTATATAAGTGTGTGTGAGTGTGTGTGAGGGTGTATGAGTGTATATAAGTGTGTGTGAGTGTGTGTGTGAGTGTGTGTGAGTGTGTGTGAGGGTGTATGCGTGTATATAAGTGTGTGTGAGTGTGTGTGTGTGTATGAGTGTATATAAGTGTGTGTGAGTGTGTATGAGTGTGTGTGAGGGTGTATGAGTGTATATAAGTGTGTGTGAGTGTGTATGAGTGTATATAAGTGTGTGTGAGTGTGTGTGAGTGTGTGTGAGGGTGTATGAGTGTATATAAGTGTGTGTGAGTGTGTATGAGTGTATATAAGTGTGTATGAGTGTGAGTGTGTGTGAGTGTGTGTGAGTATGTGTATGTGTGAGTGTGTATGAGTGTATATAAGTGTGTGTGAGTGTGTGAGTATATATGAGTGTGTCTGACACTGCCTGGATGTGTATGAGTGTGTGTGAGTGTGTATGAGTGTATATAAGTGTGTGTGAGTGTGTGTGAGGGTGTGTGAGGGTGTATGAGTGTATATAAGTGTGCGTGAGTGTATATAAGTGTGTGTGAGTGTGTGTGAGTGTGATTGTGTGTGTGAGTGTGTATGAGTGTATATAAGTGTGTGTGAGTGTGTGTGAGGGTGTATGAGTGTATATAAGTGTGTGTGAGTGTGTGTGAGTGTATATAAGTGTGTGTGAGTGTGTGTGAGTGTGATTGTGTGTGTGAGTGTGTATGAGTGTATATAAGTGTGTGTGTGAGTGTATATAAGTGTGTGTGAGTGTGTGTGAGTGTGTATGAGTGTATATAAGTGTGTGTGTGAGTGTATATAAGTGTGTGTGTGAGTGTATATAAGTGTGTGTGTGAGTGTATATAAGTGTGTGTGAGGGTGTATGAGTGTATATAAGTGTGTGTGTGAGTGTATATAAGTGTGTGTGAGTGTGTGTGAGGGTGTATGAGTGTATATAAGTGTGTGTATGAGTGTATATAAGTGTGTGTGAGTGTGTGTGAGTGTGTGTGAGGGTGTATGAGTGTGTGTGAGTGTGTGTGAGGGTGTGTGAGTGTGTGTGAGTGTGTGTGAGTGTGTGTGAGTGTGTGTGAGTGTATATAAGTGTGTGTATGAGTGTATATAAGTGTGTGTGTGTGTGTGTGAGTGTGTGTGAGGGTGTATGAGTGTGTGTGAGTGTGTGTGAGGGTGTGTGAGTGTGTGTGAGGGTGTATGAGTGTGTGTGAGTGTGTGTGAGGGTGTATGAGTGTATATAAGTGTGTGTGAGTGTGTGTGAGTGTGTGTGAGTGTGTGTGTGTGTGTGTGTGTGTGTGTGTGTGTGTGTGTGTGTGTGTGTGTGTGTGTGAGTGTGTGTGAGTGTGTGTGAGGGTGTATGAGTGTATATGAGTGTGTGTGTGTGTGAGTGTGTGTGAGTGTGTGTGTGTGAGTGTGTGTGTGAGTGTGTGTGTGAGTGTGTGTGAGTGTGTGTGAGGGTGTATGAGTGTGTATGAGTGTGTGTGAGTGTGTGTGAGTGTGTGTGAGTGTGTGTGAGTGTGTGTGAGTGTGTGTGTGAGTGTGTGTGTGAGTGTGTGTGTGTGTGTGAGTGTGTCAGTGTGACACTGCCTGGGTCTGTGACCACTCCGCTTGTGGGCTGTGGAGAGGGGTTTCCGGCATCTGTTTGTTTTTAACAAAAAGAACACGGCATTGTGTCTGAGGCCGTCACTCAGTCCAGCAGTGGATCCGCAGTCAGAGATCGCCCCGACAGACACGTCTAGACTACACACAGACACGTCTACGTGCGGTCCCACATGTCAGAGGGCCAGGCCATTGGGGAGACGTACACCCCCATAGCCCACTGTCGGGGTGAACAGCCAGAGACAGAGGCTGTCCGTGAGGAAACTCTCTCTGCCCGAGTCCAGCCGTTGACCACACGATCATGGCCCAGTGATTCATCCTGAATCCGTCCACACATCCTCCTCCACTGCCGTCTCTCTTCTGGACACGGTTGTTGGAGGCCAGATCTTGTGACCCCACAGTGTCAGGGATCATGGGAGGGAGGCAGGAGAATGTGGTTGAAAGGGAAAGAACCGAATGGCCTAATCCTGTTCCTTTCACATGTCCGTGAACAAACCACCCTCAGGCACAGCGAGCATTCTCCAGCACAGGGTCAGCCGTGCAGATGTTGATGTTTGCACGGTACAGATGTTGATGATGTTCATATGGTGCAGATGTTGATGATGTTTGCACAGTGCAGAGTGCAGGTAGATGGGACTAGGGGAAAATATATGTCGGCACGGACTGGAAGGGCCGAGAAGGCATGTTTCCGTGCTGTAATTGTTATATGGTTATATGGTTAAATGATGTTGATGTTTGCATGGTGCAGATGTTGATGATGTTTGCATGGTGCAGATGTTGATGTTTGCATGGTGCAGATGTTGATGTTTGCATGGTGCAGATGTTGATGATGTTTGCATGGTGCAGATGTTGATGTTTGCATGGTGCAGATGTTGATGATGTTTGCATGGTGCAGATGTTGATGTTTGCATGGTGCAGATGTTGATGTTTGCATGGTGCAGATGTTGATGATGTTTGCATGGTGCAGATGTTGATGATGTTTGCATGGTGCAGATGTTCATGATGTTTGCATGGTGCAGATGTTGATGTTTGCATGGTGCAGATGTTGATGAAGTTTGCATGGTGCAGATGTTGATGTTTGCATGGTGCAGATGTTGATGTTTGCATGGTGCAGATGTTGATGTTTGCATGGTGCAGATGTTGATGTTTGCATGGTGCAGATGTTGATGATGTTTGCATGGTGCAGATGTTGATGATGTTTGCATGGTGCAGATGTTGATGTTTTCATGGTGCAGATGTTGATGTTTGCATGGTGCAGATGTTGATGTTTGCAATGGTGCAGATGTTGATGATGTTTGCATGGTGCAGATGTTGATGTTTGCAATGGTGCAGATGTTGATGATGTTTGCATGGTGCAGATGTTGATGATGTTTGCATGGTGCAGATGTTGATGATGTTTGCATGGTGCAGATGTTGATGGTTGCATGGTGCAGATGTTGATGATGTTTGCATGGTGCAGATGTTGATGTTTGCATGGTGCAGATGTTGATGTTTGCATGGTGCAGATGTTGATGATGTTTGCATGGTGCAGATGTTGATTTTTGCAATGGTGCAGATGTTGATGTTTGCATGGTGCAGATGTTGATGATGTTTGCATGGTGCAGATGTTGATGATGTTTGCATGGTGCAGATGTTGATGATGTTTGCATGGTGCAGATGTTGATGATGTTTGCATGGTGCAGATGTTGATGATGTTTGCATGGTGCAGATGTTGATGATGTTTGCATGGTGCAGATGTTGATGATGTTTGCATGGTGCAGATGTTGATGATGTTTGCATGGTGCAGATGTTGATGTTTGCATGGTGCAGATGTTGATGTTTGCATGGTGCAGATGTTGATGATGTTTGCATGGTGCAGATGTTGATGATGTTTGCATGGTGCAGATGTTGATGTTTGCATGGTGCAGATGTTGATGTTTGCATGGTGCAGATGTTGATGATGTTTGCATGGTGCAGATGTTGATGTTTGCATGGTGCAGATGTTGATGATGTACTCATGGTCAGATGTTGATGTTTGCATGGTGCAGATGTTGATGTTTGCATGGTGCAGATGTTGATGATGTTTGCATGGTGCAGATGTTGATGTTTGCATGGTGCAGATGTTGATGATGTTTGCATGGTGCAGATGTTGATGATGTTTGCATGGTGCAGATGTTGATGATGTTTGCATGGTGCAGATGTTGATGGTTGCATGGTGCAGATGTTGATGATGTTTGCATGGTGCAGATGTTGATGTTTGCATGGTGCAGATGTTGATGTTTGCATGGTGCAGATGTTGATGATGTTTGCATGGTGCAGATGTTGATTTTTGCAATGGTGCAGATGTTGATGTTTGCATGGTGCAGATGTTGATGATGTTTGCATGGTGCAGATGTTGATGATGTTTGCATGGTGCAGATGTTGATGATGTTTGCATGGTGCAGATGTTGATGATGTTTGCATGGTGCAGATGTTGATGATGTTTGCATGGTGCAGATGTTGATGATGTTTGCATGGTGCAGATGTTGATGATGTTTGCATGGTGCAGATGTTGATGATGTTTGCATGGTGCAGATGTTGATGTTTGCATGGTGCAGATGTTGATGTTTGCATGGTGCAGATGTTGATGATGTTTGCATGGTGCAGATGTTGATGATGTTTGCATGGTGCAGATGTTGATGTTTGCATGGTGCAGATGTTGATGTTTGCATGGTGCAGATGTTGATGATGTTTGCATGGTGCAGATGTTGATGTTTGCATGGTGCAGATGTTGATGATGTTTGCATGGTGCAGATGTTGATGTTTGCATGGTGCAGATGTTGATGATGTTTGCATGGTGCAGATGTTGATGTTTGCATGGTGCAGATGTTGATGATGTTTGCATGGTGCAGATGTTGATGTTTGCATGGTGCAGATGTTGATGTTTGCATGGTGCAGATGTTGATGATGTTTGCATGGTGCAGATGTTGATGATGTTTGCATGGTGCAGATGTTCATGATGTTTGCATGGTGCAGATGTTGATGTTTGCATGGTGCAGATGTTGATGAAGTTTGCATGGTGCAGATGTTGATGTTTGCATGGTGCAGATGTTGATGTTTGCATGGTGCAGATGTTGATGTTTGCATGGTGCAGATGTTGATGTTTGCATGGTGCAGATGTTGATGATGTTTGCATGGTGCAGATGTTGATGATGTTTGCATGGTGCAGATGTTGATGTTTTCATGGTGCAGATGTTGATGTTTGCATGGTGCAGATGTTGATGTTTGCAATGGTGCAGATGTTGATGATGTTTGCATGGTGCAGATGTTGATGTTTGCATGGTGCAGATGTTGATGATGTTTGCATGGTGCAGATGTTGATGATGTTTGCATGGTGCAGATGTTGATGATGTTTGCATGGTGCAGATGTTGATGGTTGCATGGTGCAGATGTTGATGATGTTTGCATGGTGCAGATGTTGATGTTTGCATGGTGCAGATGTTGATGTTTGCATGGTGCAGATGTTGATGATGTTTGCATGGTGCAGATGTTGATTTTTGCAATGGTGCAGATGTTGATGTTTGCATGGTGCAGATGTTGATGATGTTTGCATGGTGCAGATGTTGATGATGTTTGCATGGTGCAGATGTTGATGATGTTTGCATGGTGCAGATGTTGATGATGTTTGCATGGTGCAGATGTTGATGATGTTTGCATGGTGCAGATGTTGATGATGTTTGCATGGTGCAGATGTTGATGATGTTTGCATGGTGCAGATGTTGATGATGTTTGCATGGTGCAGATGTTGATGTTTGCATGGTGCAGATGTTGATGTTTGCATGGTGCAGATGTTGATGATGTTTGCATGGTGCAGATGTTGATGATGTTTGCATGGTGCAGATGTTGATGTTTGCATGGTGCAGATGTTGATGTTTGCATGGTGCAGATGTTGATGATGTTTGCATGGTGCAGATGTTGATGTTTGCATGGTGCAGATGTTGATGATGTACTCATGGTCAGATGTTGATGGTGTTTAATTCCACCCACATCTCCAGTGGGCAGAGGGCTGTGATTGACCTGGGTGCGGGGCTGTTATACATATGCCCGGAGGGGAGAGGGTTGGGATTTACGCGCACCCCTTGCTCTCTCCCCCTAGGGCGGTCTGAACTCCATGGCCTACGTGAAGGTTTACGTGGACGACATCAATGACAACCGGCCGGTGTTTTACCCGCTGCAGTACGCGGCCAGTCTCAGCAGCCAGAGCCGGTCAGGCACCGTGGTGCTCAGAGTCTTTGCCTACGACAAGGACGGCGGGCGGAACGGCAAACTGACCTATCGTATCGTCGCAGGAAACAAGCCCGCCCTGTTCACCCTCAACAAGGACACCGGTGAGTCGTGGGGTCGCGGGTCGTAGGGCCATTGGGTCATGGGGTCGTGGGTCGTAGGGTAAATGAGTCCCAGAGCCATGGGTCATTAGAAACATAGAAATTAGGTGCAGGAGTAGGCCATTCGGCCCTTCGAGCCTGCACCGCCATTCAATATGATCATGGCTGATCATCCAACTCAGTATCCTGTACCTGCCTTCTCTCCATACCCCCTGATCCCTTTAGCCACAAGGGCCACATCTAACTCCCTCTTAAATATAGCTAATGAACTGGCCTCAACTACCCTGTGTGGCAGAGAGTTCCAGAGACCCACCACTCTCTGTGTGAAAAAAGTCCTTCTCATCTCGGTCCTAAAGGATTTCCCCCTTATCCTTAAGCTGTGACCCCTTGTCCTGGACCTCCCCAACATCAGGAACAATCTTCCTGCATCTAGCCTGTCCAACCCCTTAAGAATCTTGTAAGTTTCTATAAGATCCCCTCTCAATCTCCTAAATTCTAGAGAGTATAAACCGAGTCTATGCAGTCTTTGTTCATAAGACAGTCCTGACATCCCAGGAATCAGTCTGGTGAACCTTCGCTGCACTCCCTCTATGGCAATAATGTCCTTCCTCGGATTTGGAGACCAGAACTGTACGCAATACTCCAGGTGTGGCCTCACCAAGACCCTATACAACTGAAGTAGAACCTCCCTGCTCCTATACTCAAATCCTTTTGCTATGAAAGCTAACATACCATTCGCTTTCTTCACTGCCTGCTGCATCTGCATGCCTACTTTCAATGACTGGTGTACCATGACACCCAGGTCGCGCTGCATCTCCCCTTTTCCTAATCGGCCTCCATTTAGATAATAGTCTGTTTTCCTATTTTTGCCACCAAAGTGGATAACCTCACATTTATCCACATTATACTGCATCTGCCAAACATTTGCCCACTCACCCAGCCTATCCAAGTCACCTTGCAGTCTCCTAGCATCCTCCTCACAGCTAACATTGCCCCCCAGCTTAGTGTCATCCGCAAACTTGGATATATTGCCTTCAATTCCCTCATCCATTTCATTAATGTATATTGTAAATAGCTGGGGTCCCAGCACTGAGCCTTGCGGTACCCCACTGGGTCATGAGGTCGTGGGGTCCTACAGCATGGAAATGGGCCCTTCGGCCCATCTTGCCCACACCAACCAACACGTCCCATCCACATTAGTTCCACCTGCCTGCGTTTGGCCCGTACCCCTCTAAACCTGATCTATCCATGGACCTGATTATAGATTGGTGTTGGGTCGGCCAGGCAGGTGAGGTGAGGACTGGGAGTAGTTCAGGCAGGTGTACATGGCTCCATGGATGGGATAGGTTTAGAGGGATACATGGACAGGTGGGACTGTGTAGATGGGGCATCTTGGTCGGTGTGGACACGTTGGGCCGAAGGGCCTGTTTCCATGCTCATGACTCCATGAACCAGGAGCAGGTGTGTGAGGTTGTTGCAGGAGTGGCCATTGGGCCCATCAGCCTGGTGTTGGTGACAGGCAGGGTCCCGACTCCAGCTACAGAACCCCCCCCCCCTCCCCAATCCCACCCTCCCTCTGATCCATCAATCCAGGGCTCACCATGGTGGAGCCCACCATTGATGCCGGGGGCTGAGACTGTGGTGGCCTGTGGGGGCTGAGACTGGGGCTGAGACTGGGGCTGAGTGGGGCTGAGTGGGGCTGAGTGGGGCTGAGACTGGGGCTGAGTGGGGCTGAGACTGGGGCTGAGTGGGGCTGAGACTGGGGCTGAGTGGGGCTGAGTGGGGCTGAGACTGGGGCTGTGTGGGGCTGAGACTGGGGCTGCGTGGGGCTGAGACTGGGGCTGAGTGGGGCTGAGACTGGGGCTGCGTGGGGCTGAGACTGGGGCTGAGTGGGGCTGAGACTGGGGCTGACACTGGGGCTGACTGGGGCTGAGACTGGGGCTGCGTGGGGCTGAGACTGGGGCTGCGTGGGGCTGAGACTGGGGCTGCGTGGGGCTGAGACTGGGGCTGAATGGGGCTGAGACTGGGGGAACTGGACTTGCTGAGACTAGAGGTTGTGCCTGTGGGAGCTGAGACTGGGGCTGAATGGGGCTGAGACTGGGGCTGCGTGGGGCTGAGACTGGGGCTGCGTGGGGCTGAGACTGGGGCTGAGTGGGGCTGAGACTGGGGCTGAGACTGGGGCTGACTGGGGCTGAGACTGGGGCTGCGTGGGGCTGAGACTGGGGCTGCGTGGGGCTGAGACTGGGGCTGCGTGGGGCTGAGACTGGGGCTGAATGGGGCTGAGACTGGGGGAACTGAGACTGGACTTGCTGAGACTAGAGGTTGTGCCTGTGGGAGCTGAGACTAGGGCTGAATGGGGCTGAGACTGGGGCTGAGTGGGGCTGAGACTGGACTTGCTGAGACTGGGGCTGAGACTGGGGCTGAGACTGGGGCTGAGTGGGGCTGAGACTGGGGCTGAGTGGGGCTGAGCGGGGCTGAGACTGGGGCTGATACTGGACTTGCTGAGACTGGGACTGCAGGGAATGGGACTGGGGCTGAGTAGGGCTGAGACTGGACTTGCTGAGACTGGGGCTGCGTGGGGCTGAGACTGGGGCTGAATGGGGCTGAGACTGGACTTGCTGAGACTGGGGCTGAATGGGGCTGAGACTGGGACTGAATGGGGCTGAGACTGGACTTGCTGAGACTGGGACTGAGTGGGGCTGAGACTGGGGCTGAGTGGGGCTGAGACTGGACTTGCTGAGACTGGGACTGAGTGGGGCTGAGACTGGACTTGCTGAGACTGGGACTGAGTGGGGCTGAGACTGGGGCTGAGTGGGGCTGAGACTGGACTTGCTGAGACTGGGACTGAGTGGGGCTGAGACTGGACTTGCTGAGACTGGGACTGAGTGGGGCTGAGACTGGGACCGAATGGGGCTGAGACTGGACTTGCTGAGACTGGGACTGCAGGGAATGGGACTGGGGCTGAGTGGGGCTGAGACTGGGACTGAGTGGGGCTGAGACTGGACTTGCTGAGACTGGGGCTGAGTGGGGCTGAGACTGGACTTGCTGAGACTGGGACTGCAGGGAATGGGACTGGGATTGGGATTGTGCGTGTCGCTGCCTTCATCAGTGTGATCTCAGAGCGATGCTTTCTCAGGAGTGTCCTTGCCGAGAGCATTGTGTTGGTCTGGTAGTTTCCTGCACTGTGAGAATTTCCTGCCTTGTTTCTGGCCTCGCTGGGGCAGCTGTGAGCAGCTCATTGTTTTGCTCTGAGTACAGGAAAGAGCACGGTGAACTGTGAGCAAGATGCTGGCGATAGTCCCTGCCCTTGGAACCTGACCGTGATATTGCTCCTCACCTCCTGACCCTCCGCAGATAGAGCCAGGATATTCAGGTGGAATCCTTCGCTCACAGCTGAGAATCTCAGAGTCTCAGAGGATTTCTCCGTCCCTCTGCTTCCCACAGACCCAGAACTCCCTATCTCTGATGAACTGTGGGATGTGTCGGGAGGTTTAACTGTCGATCCTCCGTGATCAAGGATGGCCGGAGACAGCGGTCAGCAAGTGAAAGGGCTGTCCCCCGGCACGAGACCAGCCGCTGGGTGCGCCCCTGACATGCCAGTCCAAGGTGGAGATGCTTGTGTGTTAACTCTACCCATTGACTCAGTCCCACACCGCAGTCTCAGCTGCGTGTCAGGCAATCACAGCGTGGAGACTTGCTGCTGTAAATATACTTAACTATCGGTCACCTCTCTTCCTCTTCCTCTTCCTGTTCCAGATAAAAGCTTGTAAAAATATTCCAGGAAGTATTAGCTTGCAACCAGATTTAGCCTGAGATCCCTCAACACATCAGGTTGAATGGACGGTGATTCGTAGAAACATAGAAACATAGAAATTAGGTGCAGGAGTAGGCCATTCGGCCCTTCAAGCCTGCACCGCCATTCAATATGATCATGGCAAAAACATGAGGGTAGACTATTATCTGAATGGTGGCAGATTAGGTAAGGGGGAGATGCAACGAGACCTGGGTGTCATGGTACACCAATCATTGAAAGTAGGCATGCAGGTGCAGCAGGCAGTGAAGAAAGCAAATGGTATGTTAGCATTCATAGCGAAAGGATTTGAGTATAGGAGCAGGGAGGTTCTACTGCAGTTGTACAGGGTTTTGGTGAGGCCACACCTGGAGTACTGCGTACAGTTTTGGTCTCCAAATCTGAGGAAAGACATCCTTGCCATAGAGGGGGTACAGAGAAGATTCACCAGACTGATTCCTGGGATGTCAGGACTTTCATATGAGGAAAGATTGGATAGACTCGGTTTGTACTCGATGGAATTTAGAAGATTGAGGGGGGATCTTATAGAAACCTACAAAATTCTTAAGGGGTTGGACAAGCTAGATGCTGGAAGATTGTTCCCGATGTTGGGGGAGTCCAGAACAAGGGGTCACAGTCTAAGGATAAGGGGGAATTCCTTTAGGACCGAAATGAGGAAAACATTCTTTACACAGAGAGTGGTGAGTCTCTGGAATTCTCTGCCACAGAAGGTAGTTGAGGCCAGTTCATTGGCTATATTTAAGAGGGCGTTAGATGTGGCACTTGTGGCTAAAGGGATCAGGGGGTATGGAGAGAAGGCAGGTACGGGATACTGAGTTGGATGATCAGCCATGATCACATTGAATGGCGGTGCAGGCTCGAAGGGCCGAATGGCCTACTCCTGCACCTATTTTCTATGTTTCTATGTTTCTATGGCTGATCATCCAACTCAGTATCCCGTACCTGCCTTCTCTCCATACCCTCTGATCCCCTTAGCCACAAGGGCCACATCTAACTCCCTCTTAAATATAGCCAATGAACTGGCCTCAACTACCCTCTGTGGCAGAGAGTTCCAGAGACCCACCACTCTCTGTGTGAAAAAATTCCTTCTCATCTCGGTCCTAAAAGATTTCCCCCTTATCCTTAAGCTGTGACCCCTTGTCCTGGACCTCCCCAACATCGGGAACAATCTTCCTGCATCTAGCCTGTCCAACCCCTTAAGAATCTTGTAAGATTCATTAGCGTAGAGGCCACTCAGCCCTCTCCCCAATACTATACCATCAACCAGTGGATCTTCTGATCACTGGCCATGTTCCACTGCACTGCCCAATGGACTGGTCACCACTGACGTGAGGAGAGGTCACCACTGGTGTGGGGAGAGGTCACCACTGGTGTGGGGAGAGGTCACCACTGGTGTGGGGAGAGGTCACCACTGGTGGGGGGTGGGGTCACCACTGGTGGGGGGTGGGGTCACCACTGGTGTGGGGAGAGGTCACCACTGGTGTGGGGAGAGGTCACCACTGGTGTGGGGAGAGGTTGCCAGTGTCCTTGTTTAGCGAGGGGTCACTGCTGACCTGGGAGTGGACTGGTCACCTTTGAAGCCACTCACATGGTGCAGGTCCTTGCTCGGGTTGTGGTGCTCAGACGTTGGTCATTAACTGCTGTGGTCATTGTCCCTGACAGGAGTGATTTCACTGGCATCATCGCTGCGCTCTGGACGAGACTCGATCCAGCGCTTGGTCATCTCTGCCCAGGACACTGGTGGCCTCACGTCTCTGGTCAACGCTGTGGTCAACATCAGCATCGTGTCTGGCTCCATCTCACCACCCATCTTCGAGCAGGACCAATATTTCTTGACGGTGGCTGAGGACGTTCGTGGCGGCACACACATCGGCCGAGTCCGTGCCCTCAACTCCCCAGGTGAGTCAGTGCCCTCCTCCACAGGTGAGCCAGTGCCCTCAACTCCCCAGGTGAGTCAGTGCCCTCCTCCACAGGTGAGCCAGTGCCCTCAACTCCCCAGGTGAGTCAGTGCCCTCCTCTACAGGTGAGTCTGTGCCCTCAACTCCCCAGGTGAGTCAGTGCCCTCCTCCACAGGTGAGCCAGTGCCCTCCTCCCCAGGGGAGTCACTGCCCTCCTCCCCAGGGGAGTCAGTGCTCTCCTCCACAGGTGAGTCAGTGCCCTCCTCCCCAGGTGAGTCAGTGCCCTCCTACCCAGGTGAGTCAGTGCCCTCCTCCACAGGTGAGCCAGTGCCCTCCTCCACAGGTGAGCCAGTGCCCTCCTCCACAGGTGAGCCAGTGCCCTCCTCCACAGGTGAGCCAGTGCCCTCCTCCACAGGTGAGCCAGTGCCCTCCTCCACAGGTGAGCCAGTGCCCTCCTCCACAGGTGAGCCAGTGCCCTCCTCCACAGGTGAGTCAGTGCCCTCCTCCACAGGTGAGTCAGTGCCCTCAACTCCCCAGGTGAGTCAGTGCCCTCCTCCACAGGTGAGCCAGTGCCCTCCTCCACAGGTGAGTCAGTGCCCTCCTCCACAGGTGAGTCAGTGCCCTCAACTCCCCAGGTGAGTCAGTGCCCTCCTCCACAGGTGAGTCCAGAGCCAGTGCCCTCCTCCACAGGTGAGCCAGTGCCCTCCTCCACAGGTGAGTCAGTGCCCTCAACTCCCCAGGTGAGTCAGTGCCCTCCTCCCCAGGTGAGTCAGTGCCCTCCTCCACAGGTGAGCCAGTGCCCTCCTCCACAGGTGAGCCAGTGCCCTCAACTCCCCAGGTGAGTCAGTGCCTTCCTCCCCAGGTGAGTCAGTGCCCTCCTCCACAGGTGAGCCAGTGCCCTCCTCCACAGGTGAGTCTGTGCCCTCAACTCCCCAGGTGAGTCAGTGCCCTCCTCCCCAGGTGAGTCAGTGCCCTCCTCCACAGGTGACTCCAGAGTCAGTGCCCTCCTCCATAGGTGAGTCTGTGCCCTCAACTCCACAGGTGAGTCAGTGCCCTCCTCCCCAGGTGAGTCAGTGCCGTCCTCCCCAGGTGAGTCAGTGCCCTCCTCCACAGGTGACTCCAGAGTCAGTGCCCTCCTCCATAGGTGAGTCTGTGCCCTCAACTCCACAGGTGAGTCAGTGCCCTCAACTCCACAGGTGAGTTCGGAGTCAGCGGGAACTGTAGCACCGTGTTTCACTTCCCAAACCTCTGACAGAAACCAACACTGTGCCATCAGGAAATCAGAAATAGTCACAACTGTGTGAAAGGTTCAGCGGTCGGGCATCACCTGTAGAGAGAGAGCAGAGTTAGCATCTCTGAAGCTTCATCATCTTACTGTGGAAGCCAGCAAGAAGATTGAAAGGGAAGATGTTCAATGGGGGGGGGGGTCACTCGTGGAGACGGGACCCTCACAATGGGGGGGGGTCACTCACGGAGACGGGACCCTCACAATGGGGGGGTCACTCGCGGAGACGGGACCCTCACAATGGGGGGGTCACTCGCGGAGACGGGACCCTCACAATGGGGGGGTCACTCGCGGAGACGGGACCCTCACAATGGGGGGGTCACTCGCGGAGACGGGACCCTCACAATGTGGGGGTCACTCGCGGAGACGGGACCCTCACAATGGGGGGGGGTCACTCACGGAGACGGGACCCTCACAATGGGGGGGTCACTCACGGAGACGGGACCCTCACAATGGGGGGGTCACTCACGGAGACGGGACCCTCACAATGGGGGGGTCACTCACGGAGACGGGACCCTCACAATGGGGGGGTCACTCGCGGAGACGGGACCCTCACAATGGGGGGGGTCACTCGCGGAGACGGGACCCTCACAATTGGGGGGGTCACTCGCGGAGACGGGACCCTCACAATGGGGGGGTCACTCGCGGAGACGGGACCCTCACAAGCACAATCTCTCCGTAAACCAGTGAGGAGTCGTGTCCAACTTTGCCCCCGGTTTTTGGAGGGGTGGAGGTCCCTGGGTGAGGGTGCAGGATTTCCTGGAGATGGAGAGGCTGGGGTTCTGGTGGAGCTGTTGACGGAGATGATGGACTGGGAGCTGGGAGATAACAGACCTCTCCTTCCCTATCTGTAGTCTGAAGAAGGTCTCGACCCGAAACGTCACCTATCCATGTTCCCCACAGATGCTGCCTGACCCGCTGAGTTACTCCAGCACTCTGTGAAACGTCACCTATCCATGTTCCCCACAGATACTGCCTGACCCGCTGAGTTACTCCAGCACACTGTGAAACGTCACCTATCCATGTTCTCCACAGATGCTGCCTGTCCTGCTGAGTTACTCCAGCACTCTGTGAAACGTCACCTATCCATGTTCTCCACAGATGCTGCCTGTCCTGCTGAGTTACTCCAGCACTCTGTGAAACGTCACCTATCCATGTTCTCCACAGATGCTGCCTGACCCGCTGAGTTACTCCAGCACTCTGTGTCTAACTTCCACCTTATTCTGCCTTAGACTGACTGCCATTTTCTCTCTGGGTTTAGGTCATTCAGACTCCGTCTTCTATACCATCTCGTCTGGTGACCCCAACGGCTACTTTGCCGTTGACCTGGGCACGGGGGTGATTCGGACGAAGGCCCCGCTGGATCACGAGTCTGATGCAGTTGTGACATTGGACATTCAGGCTCACAGCGGTTCCCCGCCAGCCTATAGCGGCACTAAGGTCAAGATCACCATCTCTGACATCAATGACAACAAGCCAACGTTCCCAACCTCCTCCGAGTCTATCCTTGTCCCCGAGAACACGGAGCTGGGATCAGTCATCTACTCGGCCGGTGCGGAGGACAAGGACAGTGGGGCCAACGGTCAGGTTCAGTACGACCTCGTGACCGGATCACAACGGCCGTTCAGCATTGACCGCACGTCTGGGCAGCTCCGTCTGATTGGGTCTTTGAGCTACGAGACAGCAGCTCGCTACGACCTGGAGATCGTGGCCAAGGATAGTGGAGCTCCTCAGCTCAGCTCAACCTTCACCCTGCTCATCCATGTGCAGGACGAGAGTGACACTGCCCCTATCTTTGACACTTTGACCTACAGGGTGGAGGTCAAGGAAGGGACCCCTGTCAACCGGCGATTCCTCCAGGTGCGGGCATTAAGCCAGGACACGAGGGGCAGCCACGTCACCTACCACCTGCGGCCCGATGAGGACTCGGCCAGTTTTGGCGTCGTCCCTGAGAGTGGGTGGCTGTTTGTGAAGAGCGCTCTGGACCGGGAGGACAGAGACCACTTCAGCCTCACGGTGGTGGCGTCCAGCATCGAGGGAGAGCAGACCAAGACTGGGACCGCCATGGTCCGCATCTCCATCACCGACGAGAACGACAACGCTCCGTCACTCAGTGAGGATCGCTACTTCTTCACCGCCCCGGAGAACGTGCCGGCACCGTCCACCATCGGCCGGGTCCTGGCAACTGACCGGGATCAGGGTCTGAACAGCAAACTGACCTACACACTGCAGCCCCCACACGCCAGCTTCCGTATCAACCCACAGACCGGTACGTGGCACCCTGCCCACCGTCACTCCCTCTGTAGTGGTCACTCCTCACCCTCCACCCACACTGACCCCCGATGGTCACTCCTCAGTCACCCCTGTACCATCTCCACCACCCACCGTCACTACCTCGGTAGTGGTCACTCCTCACCCTCCCCCAGTACTAATGGTCACTCACGCTCCAGCCATGCCCTGTGCCGTCAGTCCCACAGCCTCCACCGGCACTGGCGTTGGTGCTCTCTGCCAGCCACCCCTGGTGCCGATACTGATGGTCACCAACCAACACCAACGCCCATGGTCTATCCCCCAGACACTCCCTGCACCATCATTCACACTCACCGCCACCCCAAAGCTTCCCTCTGTACTGAGTTGGGATACTGAGTTGGATGATGGGATACTGAGTTGGATGATGGGATACTGAGTTGGATGATCAGCCGTGATCATATTGAATGGCGGTGCAGGCTCGAAGGGCCGAATGGCCTACTCCTGCACCTATTTTCTATGTTTCTATGTTTCTACTGACACTGAGGGTCACCCCCATTCACTGGCCGTCCCAACA
The DNA here is from genome assembly GCA_963514005.1 of Raja brachyura. The sequence continues at coordinate 569,720 of CAUPSL010000981.1, forward strand.
TTGAGCCACACAAATGGCAGAGTAGTGACAGACAGAGAGTAGGAATGTGAGAGACCCAGAGCCGTCAAACCCTCATCGTACGTTAGCCCAGGATCCCCAGGATCATTCTCACAAACCTTCTCTCTTCCCTCTCCAATGCCAGCACATCCCTCCTCCGGTCCAGAAGAGGTTTACAGGGCTAATTCTGGGACTTTGTGAAGTTTACATGTGTATCTTTTGATGTTTAAAAGAATGAGGATCAACATGTCGTTTCTTGAGTGGGGTGATGGGGGAAGTTGACGTGTTGCCACTGTGGAGGAGCCTGAGGGACATGGCTAGACCAGGGGTGGTCAGTTGTATCAGAGAGAGCAGTGAATCTATTGAATGGTCAAGCCTGCGGTGGGACTGCGGAACTGGGATCCGGGGAAAGGACTGGGTGATCCCTGGTGATCTGGGATGGTACTGGGCTCGCTGCTGGACCCTGTGTGTGGGCGGTCCTAGACCCTGGATGTGGGGGTGTGGGGTCCTAGACCCTGGGTGTGTGGGGGGGAGGGGTCCTAGACCCTGGGTGTGCGGGGGAGGTCCCATTGGGGACCCTGAGATGAGATCCCATGGGACGTGGCCATTCACCAGCCGATGACTTTGCCTTCCAATGCTTGGCCAGGTGAGATGAGCTCGGTGGTGACGTTTGACCGGGAGGCCCAGGCCAGTTACCAGCTGACGGTGGAGGTTCAGGATGGAGGTGCTCCACCACGCAGTGTCACCGCCTCTGTGTACGTGATGGTCCTGGATGAGAACGACAACTCTCCCGTCTTCAGCAACGTGCCAGCGGGGGAGGAGCTCGTTCTGCAGGTAAACAAAAGCTGTTCCCTGTACCTCGGTACACGTGTCAATAAACTAAACGGGAATGCCAAGCCAGCTCCAGTCACATTGCTCATCAGTACATCGCAAGATGCCTTTATCTAGCGCCTCGTTCTATGGCTTTGCCCTCATCAACCAAAGAGATACAGTGTGGAAACAGGCCCTTCGGCCCACCGAGTCCGTGCCGACCAGCAATCCCCTCACACTAATACTATCCGACACACCAGGAACAATTTACATTTAGACCAAGCCAATTAACCTACAAACCTGTATGTCTTTGGAGCGTGGGAGGAAACCAGAGATCCTGGAGAAAACCCACACAGGTCACGGGGAGAACGTACGAACTCCATACAGACAGCGCCCATAGTCGGGTTCGAACCCAGATCTCTGGTGCTGTGAGGCAGCAACTCCACTGCCGCGCCACCGCGCTACCCTAGAAACTTCTTCAAGAGACCCAATCATATTTATGACACAATCTCCCATCTACAAAATCGTGCTGACTATCTCTAATCTGCGCCTGTCGATCCAAATGCACAGATGTGACCTTTGGCCAGGTATCACCGTTTTATAAACGCTTCCCTGCAAACAGGACTCTGAGGTTTGGAGACAATAGACAATAGACAATACGTGCTGGAGTAGGCCATTCGGCCCCTCGAGCCAGCACCGCCATTCAATGTGATCATGGCTGATCATCCCCAATCAGTACCCCGTTCCTGCATTCTCCACATATCCCCTCATTCCACAATCCTTAAGAGCCCTATCTAGCTCTCTCTTGAACGTATCCAAAGAACCGGACTCCACCGCCCTCTGAGGCAGGGAATTCCACAGACTCACAACTCTGGGTGAAAAGGTATTTCCTCATCTCCGTTCTAAATGGCTTACCCCTTATTCTTAAACTGTGGCCCCTGGTTCTGGACTCCCCCAACATTGAGAACATGTTTCCTGCTTCTAGCGTGTCCAAACCCTTAATAATCTTATAGAAGCATAGAAATATAGAAACATAGAAAATAGGTGCACGAGGAGGCCATTCGGCCCTTCAAGCCACCACCGCCATTCATTGTGATCATGGCTGATCGTCCGCTATCAATAACCCGTGCCCGCCTTCTCCCCATATCCCGTGACTCCACTAGCCCCTACATCTCTATCCAACTCTCTCTTAAATCCATCCAGTGACTTGGCCTCCACTGCCCTCTGTGGCAGGGAATTCCATAAATTCACAACTCTCTGGGTAAAAAAGTTTTTTCTCAGCTCAGTCTTAAATGACCTCCCCTTTATTCTCAGACTGTGGCCCCTGGTTCTGAACTCACCCAATATTGGGAGCATTTTTCCTGCATCTAGCTTGTCCAGTCCTTTTATAATTTTATATCTTTCTATAAGGTATCCCCTCATCCTTCTAAACTCCAGTGAATACAAGCCTAGTCTTTTCAATCTTTCCTCATATGACAGTCCCGCCATCCCAGGGATCAATCTCGTGAACCTACGCTGCACTGCCTCAATCACAAGGACGTCCTTCCTCAAATTAGGAGACCAAAACTGTACACAATACTCCAGATGTGGTCTCACCAGAGCCCTATACAACTGCAGAAGAACCTCTTTACTCCTATACTGAAATCCTCTTGTTATGAAGGCCAACATTCCATTTCATTTCGGAGTCACGTGAGTGACTTCGTGAAGAACCCGCCAGCACGCATGCACGACATATCGTCGCAACGCATTGCTGCCGACGGCTGGGGTGGAGCGCGGCTCCCCACCAGCCCTTCATAAGGAGCCACTCAGGTAAGTGAAACTAACCTTAAGTTGGTTGGTCCTTGTTGGAAGTGTGTTCTTTCAGCAGGGACATGGAAGGGAGGAACAAAGGCCGTAGGACGTCCGCACGGAGTCGCCAGCCACCCATCCCGGAGCCCTCATCAACGGCTGTACCTGCTAGTCAGGCCGGGTAGAAGGCGAGGAAGTCGGGGAGCCCTGTCGCTACAGGGCCCGACCCGCCGATACACCGGAGCTCCAGTGACGAGTTTGAGGAGCAGGATTTTGGTGTACCACCGGAGCAGGTAGACCCTGCCTCCGCATCGAGGTCGCCAATGGGCTCGTTGCCCGACCTGGGCAAGGGCTCGCGTGCGGCTGCACGGCCCTTCTCCCTGAGCCCTCGGTGGAGAGGGAGGGATGGAGCCCGTAAGCCTAACCCTTTAGGGGCAAAGGCATCACCTGCCGCTAAAATGCGGACTGGTGTTATGGCGGGACTCAAGTCCACTGGGAGACCTATCAGGACCAGTGTTGACTCCCCAACCATCGAGACCGGGAAGAGTCACTTGGGAGGAGTCCCGCCACGGTCACCGAGTCCCCCGTGGATGGGAGGACGCGACCGTACGTCGGCTAGGCCCACGATGTGGGCAGCCGGCAAGCCCGCGCGGGCGTCCGTTCACTGTTCACGCCGACTCTCCACCGCGTTTGCCCTCCGTGGCAGCGGGATCAAGCTCCGCCGAGGAGGCGTTTGAGCGTACCTCCCGCGCGGGAATCGCTCAGCTTTGCTGCGGCGGCTGGAAGCGACAACTTCCGGCACCGGGTTCACCTCGACGAGGTGCGGGCCAATGAACGGAGCCTCAGCAGTTCCGCAGAACATGAGGACTCCGACCGCCCGAGTTCTAAGGGCGAGGGGCGTATTGACCGTATGGAGCGGATGTTGGAGTTCCTCTTGCAACAGAATCAACGGCAGGAAGCATCCAGCTCCAGTGGGCACAGGGAGGTTTCACCATTATCAACAGGGAACCTCAGGCAGCCAGTGGATGAGGACATTCTGGACCCTACACCAGCTCCATCAGAGGTCCCGCAGGAAGAACTCCTTGATGTAGCAGCGAAATTCGCATCTTCGGAGACATCGGGACTACCCCTCAACCCCAAACTGGCTGCCACCGTGGACTTCCTGACCAATCATCAGCTCCAGGAGGAGGTTCTATTGGAGGCCATCAACAGGCACAAGGCCCCAGCCAACTGCAACTCCCTCAACGTGCCCACAGTCAATACGCCAATCTGGGGCAACATCGGCACAGCCATCAGGACCCAGGAGATGAAGCTCCAGCGGATCCTGAAGCTGCTTACTGCTGGGATTACCGCGTTTGCGCAGTTGGTGGACGGGGAGGATCTAAGCACGGAGCAGGAGGATGCTCTGACTCTGCTGTGTGCCACACAGCATGAGATCAATGCCTTCCGGAAGAGCGTCATCCGACCCACGCTCAACCCGAAATTCGTGGGGTTGTGTAAAGCACCTCCTACGCCACCGCCCAGACAGTTGTTCGGGGAAGACCTCCCGAAGGGGGTCAAGGAGCTGGACGACCACGCCAAAACGGTGGGACTGATGCGGTCTCAAATCTCGCCCAGGCAGGTGGCCAAGAAAGCGCCGTTTTACAAGCCACGAGGCCCTGCCACCAGACCGGCACGAACCTACACTCCAGCTCCGCCTCAATACCAACAGCCTCAGCAGCCGCGGCCTTTTTTAGGGCTAGGCCCCCAGCGGCCACCATGGAAGATGCGGACGCCGCATCATCAGCCCAACCCAGCACCTCCACGTCCCGCCAAACATGTCAAGGACCGCCGGTAACCATGGAGGTAAGGTGGTCTGGTTTTCATGCACCTGTGTGCTTAACTTCACATGTTGGTGGGCGACTACGGTTCTTCACGGGGGCATGGGAAACTATCACTTCTGATGAGTTTATCTTGCAAAGTATTCAAGGCCATGAGATTGAATTCATCAATGGCAACATCCCTCCATCCCAGCATATGCCCGATCGGAAATTTACGCTGTCTAGCACTGAAATGGCAGCAGGCTATGCTGAAATCTTAAGGTTACAAGAAAAAGGCGTGATAGAAAAAACTATACACGAACCAATTGAATTTGTATCCAACATATTTACCAGGCCCAAGAAGGATGGAGGATGTCGGGTTATTATTGATCTGACCCATTTGAATACCTTTGTAACATATACCCATTTCAAAATGGACACGTTCGAAACAGCCAAGTCATTGATTTCTCATGGCTGCTTTATGGCATGCATTGATTTAAAAGATGCATACTATTCTGTATCCATTCGGAAACACCATAGGAAGTTCTTAAAATTCATCTGGATGGATCAACTCTGGCAATACAGGGCTTTGCCAAATGGGTTTACCACAGCCCCTAGATTATTTACTAAATTACTCAAACCTATTCTGGCCATGCTACGGAGACAACATCATATAGTGATGGCCTATTTGGATGATATCTTGATTGTTGGCAACACCCTGGAATCAGCTGAACTGGCAGTTTCAGCCACTGTGGCACTTTTTCAGGAAATGGGATTTATTGTCCACCCAGATAAGTCGAAGTTCTGCCCTTCACAAATCATGGATTATCTGGGGTTCACGGTGGATTCCAATCGCATGAGGGCCACCATACCAGCTAACAAAGTTGGGGATGTCACCCAAGTATGTGAAGATTTAATCTGGCCCAGTATACCATCAATTAGGCAAACTGCTAAGGTGATTGGCAAGATCGTAGCACTTTTTCCAGCTGCTCAATACAGACCTTTGCATTATCAAAATTTGCAAAGAGCCAAGATCTCAGCGTTAAAACAAAACGCTGGACATTTCGACAGACCAATGCAGCTGCCTCTTAAAGCTAAGATTGAGTTACAATGGTGGGTGGACAATATTTGTGACTCATTTAAACCCATCATTTTGCCCAATCCGATGGTATACTTACAAACAGATGCAAGCTTCCATGGCTGGGGAGCTACGGACAACTACTCTAGTTGTGGGGGCAGATGGGACACCCTTGAATCTATTCTGTTATTGTCACAAGGGATAAACTATTTGGAGATGCTTGGAGCATTTCACGGACTTCGAGCTTATTGTTCTAATCTTACTGACGCTCATGTCCGTCTCCAAACAGACAATACCACTGCGGTGGCATATTTAAACCATATGGGCGGTACCAGGTCAGTTTCATGTGATGAATTGGCAAATACAATTTGGCTCTGGTGTATTCAACGGAATATTTGGATTTCAGCTACCTATTTACCAGGTGAGCTCAATACAGTGGCGGACACCAGGTCACGCAAATTCAATGACAACATCGAGTGGATGTTGGATCCTCAAATCTTCGCTAAAATTACAGCCAAATTTGGTGAACCGGATATCGACCTCATTGCGTCACGGTTGAACCATCAGGTACCAACATACGTTTCGTGGGAACCAGATCCTGGGGCAATGGCGATGGATGCATTCTCGCTGGACTGGGGGAAATGGGTTTCTATGCATTTCCTCCATTTTGCCTCATCAGTCGGGTATTGCGGAAAATCCAGATGGATGCTGCCAAGGGCATTCTTATCATACCCGACTGGCCTACGCAGCCATGGTATCCGGTGGTCTTTGATATGATCAGTCAACCTTGGGTCCTCTTAGAGGGTTACCCACAATTGGTCACTAACCCTGTGTCAGGGGAACCACATCCCTGCCACAGCTATCTAAATTTGTTGGCTTGCAGATTCTGAACAGGCCATTACTGCGGTATGGCCTATGACCCAGAACAATGGATACCATCGGAGCGTCATGCCGGGAGTCCACCAGGCGGCAATACCTCTCTCACATCCGGAAATGGGAAACCTACTGCGGCCGCTCCCAAATTACATATGACGCTGTAACCATAACCGACGTATTGGAATTCCTGGCGGGGTTGCACCATGATGAACACCTGAGCTACAGTGCCATCAACAGCGCCAGGAGTGCGCTGTCATTCTACCTCAATATTGAGGTAGGATCCAACAGGCTGGTGTCCAGGCTCATGCGGGGAATATTCAATTCCAATCCGCCCAGACCACGCTATAATATCACCTGGGATATCGGGAAAGTATTAACCCTGCTCAGGACGTGGTCGCCCATGGAGGGGCTAGAGCTGGACAAACTCACCCTGAAGCTGGTGATGTTACTGGCACTGACTTCAGCGCAGAGGGTACAGACACTCCATAAAATCCGGATCGACAGGATGATCTCTACCCCTGCAGAAGTAGCCTTCTTTATAGATGAGCTACTCAAGCAGCATAGACCTGGGTTCACAGGGCTGCAGCTGAAGTTCCCGGCATACCCCGCTGATGCTAGGCTATGTTTAGCCGCCCATATCCGTCACTATGTCAAAGTGACGAGACACCTAAGGGGAATGGAGAAATACTTGCTCATTACCCACAAGAAACCTCACCATAGAGTGATGGTCCAGACGATATCCAGGTGGCTCAGGATCGTCTTGGGTAAGTCACGTATTGACACTAATGTCTTCAAATCCCATTCCACCAGGGCTGCATCAACGTCGGCGGCGAGGGTCATGGAGGTGCCCATGGACCATATTCTCGCCACAGCAGGATGGGCGAATGAAGCCATCTTTCAGCGGTTTTATAACAAGCCTGTTGCCGATCCTCTACAGTTCGCGGAGGCCGTGCTGAATGCAGGTCAAGAACATGGAGATGTCCCCGAGTGAGGGTTTTTTTCTTTTGTTGTTAACAAATGTTGCTCTTGTTTTTCAGTACAAGCAGTCTGGAAAGTTGATTACTCCTATCCATCCTCATAAGTGGTGTGTGACAGCATGGACATGGTCCAGGGCATGGAATCACAGAGCTTTGAAGTCTTCACGAAGTCACTCACGTGACTCCAAAATGAAATAGTAAGATTAAACGAGAACTTACCAGTTCGAAGGTTGATCTTTATTTTATGAGGAGTTGCGATGAGGGATTTCGTGCCCTCCGCTCCCAACCCTCGGTCATAATCAACTGGTAATTAGAGTCTCTTCAATCTTACTATGCCAAGTCATTTCTGTTGTTGTTTCTGTGATTCCACACCGCTACTTTGAAGAATGTCGCGCATGCGTGCTGGCGGGTTCTTCACGAAATCCCTCATCCTGGGATGTCAGGACTTTCATATGAGGAAAGATTGGATAGACTCGGTTTGTACTCGATGGAATTTAGAAGATTGAGGGGGGATCTTATAGAAACCTACAAAATTCTTAAGGGGTTGGACAAGCTAGATGCTGGAAGATTGTTCCCGATGTTGGGGGAGTCCAGAACAAGGGGTCACAGTCTAAGGATAAGGGGGAATTCCTTTAGGACCGAAATGAGGAAAACATTCTTTACACAGAGAGTGGTGAGTCTCTGGAATTCTCTGCCACAGAAGGTAGTTGAGGCCAGTTCATTGGCTATATTTAAGAGGGCGTTAGATGTGGCACTTGTGGCTAAAGGGATCAGGGGGTATGGAGAGAAGGCAGGTACGGGATACTGAGTTGGATGATCAGCCATGATCACATTGAATGGCGGTGCAGGCTCGAAGGGCCGAATGGCCTACTCCTGCACCTATTTTCTATGTTTCTATGTTTCTATGTTTCTATCGCAACTCCTCATAAAATAAAGATCAACCTTCGAACTGGTAAGTTCTCGTTTAATCTTACTATTAGCTTTCTTCACTGCCTGCTGTACCTGCACACCAACTTTCAGTGACTGGTGTACAAGGGCACCCAGGTCTCGCTGTACCTCCCCTTTACCTAACCTAACCCCATTGAGATAATAATCTGCCCCCAAAGTGGATAGCCTCACATTTATCTATATTATACTGCATCTGCCACGCATCTGCCCACTCACTCAACCTGTCCAGGTCCCCCTGCAACCTCCTAACATCCTCTTCATAGTTTACACTGCCACCCAGCTTTGTGTCATCCGCAAACTTGCTAGTGTTGCTCCTAATTCCCTCTTCCAAATCATTAATATATATGGTAAACAGTTACGGCCCCAACACCGAGCCTTGCGGCACTCCACTTGCCACTGCCTGTCATTCTGAAAAGGATCCGTTAACTCCTGCTCTTTGCTTCCTGTCTGCCAACCAATTTTCTATCCATGTCAACACCCTACCCCCAATACCATGTGCTCTAATTTTAGTCACCAGACTCCAGTGCGGGACCTTATCAAAGGCTTTCTGAAAGTCTAGATACGCTACATCCACTGGCTCCCCTTCATCCATTTTACTTGTCACATCCTCAAAAAATCCCGAAGATTAGTCAAGCATGATTTCCCTTTCATAAATCCATGTTGACTTGGACTAATCCTTTTACTGCTATCCAAATGCCCCATTATTACCTCTTTAATAATTGACTCCAGCATCTTTCCCACCACCGAAGTCAGGCTAACTGGTCTGTAATTCCCCGTTTTCTCTCTCGCTCATTTCTTGAAAAGTGGGATAACATTAGCTATCCTCCAATCCACAGGAACTGATCCTGAATCTATTGAACATTGGAAAATGATCACCAATGCGTCCACTATTTCTAGAGCAACCTCCCTGAGGACCCTGGGATGCAGATCAGGCCCAGGGGATTTATCATCCTTCAATCCCATTAGCCTACCCAATACTATTTCTCGCCTAATGAAAATTTCTTTCAGTTCCTCTACCCCCTTAGATCCTCTGTCCTCCAGTACATCTGGGGGATTGTTTGTGTTCTCGTTAGTGAAGACGGATCCGAAGTACCTATTCAACTCTTCTGCCATTTCCTTGTTGCCTATAATAATTTAACCCGTGTCTGCCTTAAAGGGGACCAACATTTGACTTTGCTACTCTTTTTCCCTTAACATATCTAAAGAAGCTTTTACTGTCCTTCTTTATATTCCTGGCCAGCTTCCCCTCGTACTTCATCTTTTCAGCCCGTATTGCCCGTTTTGTTTCCTTCTGTTGTCCTATGAAAGTTTCCCAATCCTCTGGCTTCCGGCTACTCTTTGCTGTGTTATACATCTTTTCTTTTAGTTTTATTCTATCCCGAACTTCTCTTATCAGCCACAGTTGCCTCCTACGCCCCTTAGAATCTTTCTTCCTTTTTGGAATGAAATGATCCTGCGTCTTCCGGATTATGCCCAGAAATTCCTGCCATTGCTGTTCCACCGTCATTCCTGCTAGGATCCCTTTCCAGTCTACCTTGGCCAGCTCCCCTCTCATGCCTTCATTGTCCCTTTTGTTCAACTGCATCACCGCCACTTCCGATTTAACGTTCTCCTTCTCAAATTGCAGATTAAAACTAATCATATTATATGTTTCAATAAGATCCCCTCTCATCTAGAGTGTACAAGCCCAGCTGCTCCATTCTCTCAGCATATGACAGTCCCGCCATCCTGGGAATTAACCTTGTAAACCTACGCTGCAAACCCTTAATAATCTTATATGTTTCAATAAGATCCCTTCACATCCTTCTAAATTCCAGTGTATATAAGCCCAGCCGCTCCAATCTCTCAGCATAAGACAGTCCCGCCATCCCGGGAATTAACCTTGTAAACCTACGCTGCACTCCCTCAATAGCAAGGATGTCCTTCCTCAAATTTGGAGACCAAAACTGCACACAGTGTGGTCTCACTAGGGCTCTGTACAACTGCAGAAGGACATCTTTGCTCCTATACTCAATTCCTCTTGTTTTGAAGGCCAACATGCCATTCGCTTTCTTGAGTTGTTTTTCTGGATGACAGTTTCTGTTTTGCGTGTGGTTTTGGGGTAAAATGATTGCAGTATTTATGGTTGAGGGGATTCCAGTGTTTCAGGGAGAGTTGTGGACGAAGATCGTATGAGGAGTTCTATTTGAGGTAGTGAGTGACGAGTTTACTCTGAGTTGGAGAGAGGAGAGATATTTTCTAAAGTCACTGACTACATCGTTGGCAAAGAAGCAAATCTCCCAAAAGTCAACACAGATGGCTACGGATAAACATGCCTCTTGCCAAGATTCCTTCTGCAGCAACTGAAGACCAAATATGTGGTAAAGTCCAGCAGCTTGGCGCATATTTATTTGGTCATCCAGCCCTTGACCCGAGAACATTTGCAGAAATAAAATAATTCAATCATCTTCCTTGTTTCATATTTCATACTTCCATATTTTACTCTGCTCCTTAAAGACCAGTGATGTGGCATGGAAACTTAATAGGCTGGGGTGGGGAGAGATAGGTGGCCAAAGAAATGCAATGCTGAGACGTGTACATGTTGGTAGAAAGAGTAAGGAGAGGCAATGTAGTTAGAGAGCATCGTTCTAATGCAGAGAACAGAGGGGAACAGGGGCAGCGTTTGTTGTTGGGGACATTCATAACAAGAGGAGTTGAGTATAGGAGCAGAGGTCCTTCTGTAGTTCTACAGGGCCGTAGTGAGACCACACCTGGAGTATTGTGTGCAGTTTTGGTCCCCTAATTTGAGGAAGAACATTCTTGCTATTGAGGGAGTGCAGCGTAGGTTTACAAGGTTAATTCCCGGGATTGTGTCCTCTTTAGTGAAGACGGATGAAAAGTAACTGTTCAACTCATCTGCCATTTCCTTGTTCCCCATAATAGATTCACCTTTTTCAGTCTTCAAGGGTCCAACTTTGGTCTTAACTAATTTTTACCTCTTCACATACCTAACATAGAAACATAGAAAAATAGGTGCAGGAGTAGGCCATTCGGCCCTTCGAGCCTGCATTCAATATGATCATGGCTGATCATCCAACTCAGTATCCCGTACCTGCCTTCTCTCCATACCCCCTGATCCCTTTAGCCACAAGAGCCACATCCAACTCCCTCTTGAATATAGCCAGTGAACTGGCCTCAACTACCTTCTGTGGCAGAGAATAGTAAGATTGAACGAGAACTTACCAGTTCGAAGGTTGATCTTTGTTTCATGAGGAGTCGAAGTGAGGGATTTCGTGAAGAGCCCGCCGGCGCGCATGCTCGACATACTTCAAAGTAGCGGCGTGGAATCACAGAACCAACAATAGAAATGACTTCGCATAGTATGATTGAATTGACTAAGATTACCAGATGAAGGTGATTGAGGGTTGGGCGAGGAGGGCACGAAATCCCTCACTTCGACTCCTCATGAAACAAAGATCAACCTTCGAACTGGTAAGTTCTCGTTCAATCTTACTATTTCATTTCGGAGTCACGTGAGTGACTTCGTGAAGACTTCAAAGCTTCTGTGATTACACGCCCTGGACCACGTCCATGCTGACACACCACTACCAGGGATGGATGGGAGGAACAAACTGGCTCAATAGCTCATACTGCAAAACAAAAGCATATTTATTAATAACAAATCAAAAACCCCTCATGCGGGGACATCTCCACGTTCTTGACCTGCATTCAGCACGGCTTCTGCGAACTGTAGAGGAGCAGCAACAGGCTTGTTATAAAAACGCTGGAACACAGCTTCATTCGCCCATCCTGCTGTGGCGAGAATTTGGTCCATGGGCACCTCCATGACCCTCGCCGCTGACGTCGATGCAGCCCTGGTGGAATGAGACTTGAACACATTAGTGTCGATACCTGACTTACCCAAGACGACTCGAAGCCACCTGGATATCGTCTGGACTGTCACTCGATGATGAGGTCTCTTATGAGTGACAAGCAGGTATCTCTCCATTCCTCTGATGCGTGCCGTCACCTTGACATAGTGGCGGATATGTGAGGCTAAACATAGCCTAGCATCTGCGGGGTATGCCGGGAACTTCAGCTGCAGCCCTGTGCACCCAGGTCTATGCTGCTTTAGTAGCTCGTCAACGAAAAAGACTACTTCTGTAGGGGTAGATGTCATTCTGTCGACACGCAGTTTGTGTAGTGTCTGTACCCTCTGAGCTGAAGTCAGCGCTAGTAACATCACCAGCTTCATGGTGAGTTGGTCCAGTTGGAGCCCTTCCATGGGAGACCACGTCCTGAGCAGGGTTAATACGTCCCTGACATCCCAGGTGATATTATAGCGTGGTGTAGGCGGATTCATATTGAATATACCCCGCATGAGTCTGGACACTAGCCTGTTGGATCCTACCCCAATCTTGAGGTAGAATGATAGCGCACTTCTGGCGCTGTTGATGGCACTGTAACTTAAGTGTTCATCATGGTGCAACCCCGCGAGGAATTCCAGGACGTCGGTTATTGTCACGTCATCGTACGTGATGCGAGAGCGGCTGCAGTAGGCTTCCCACTTCTTAATATGCGAGCGGTATCTTCGCCTTGTGGACTCTCGACACGACGCCCCGATGGTATCCATGGTCCGAGCCGAGAGGCCGTATTGGACTAACGGCCTGTTCAGAACCTGCAAGCCAACAAATTTAAATAGCCATGGCAGGGATGTGGCTCCCCTGACACAGGGTGAGTAACCAATTGTGGGCAACCCTTCAAAAGGACCCAAGGTTCGTTGAGCATGTCAAAGACCACCGGATACCAAGGCTGTGTGGGCCAGTCGGGTATAATAAGGATGCCCTTGGCAGCATCTGCCTGAATCTTTCGCAATACCCGACTGATGAGGCAAAACGGAGGGAAGGCATAGAAAACCCAATTCCCCCAGTCCAGCGAGAATGCATCTAGCGCTATTGCCCCAGGATCTGGTTCCCATGAAACGTAGGCTGGTACCTGATGGTTCAACCGTGACGCAAAAAGGTCAATGTCCGGTTTACCAAATTTGGCTGTGACTTTAGCAAAAATCTCAGGATGCAACATCCATTCAATGTTGTCATTAAATTTGCGTGACCTGGTGTCCGCCACAGTATTAAGCTCACCTGGCAAATAGGTAGCTGAAATCCAAATGTCTCTTTGAATACACCAGAGCCAAATTGAGTTAGCCAATTTGTCACACGAAACTGACCTGGTACCACCCATATGGTTTAAATATGCCACAGCTGTGGTGTTGTCTATTTGGAGACGGACGTGTGCTCCAACAAGCTTGGAACAATATGCACGAAGTCCGTGGAATGCTGCCAGCAACTCCAAATAGTTAATCCCTTGAGTCAACAACATCGATGCCTCAAGGGTGTCCCATCTACCCCCACAACTAGAGCAATTATCAGTAGCTCCCCAGCCATTGGAGCTTGCATCAGTCTGTAAATATACCACCGGATTAGCCTCCCTGACAGGCTTAAATGAGTTGCTAATGTGACACACCCACCATTGCAACTCAGTTATCGCTTCGGACGGCAGCTGCATAGATCGATCGTAATGACCAGCGTTCCATTTTAACGCAGTAATTTTAGCTCTTTGCAAATTCTGATAATGCAAAGGTCCATATCGTGCTGCCGGAAACAAAGCCACTAACTTGCCAATTACTGTGGCTGTATGCCGAATCGATGGTATATTGGTGCCAATTAAATCTCTGCACACCTTAGTGACTTCCTCAATTTTGTTAATTGGTATAGTTATCCTCATGCTCATTGAGTTCACCGTGAACCCTAGGTAATTAATTACCTGGGCAGGGCAGAACTTTGATTTCTCTGGATGGACAATGAATCCTAATTGTTGAAATATATTGACAGCAGCTGCAACACCCTGTTCAGCCAATTGCAGGGTGTGGCCCACAATAAAGACATCATCTAAATAGGCCATAACTATATGATGTTGTTGTCTCAAATAAGCCATGATTGGCTTCACCAATTTAGTGAACAATCTAGGGGCTGTAGTAAGCCCATTAGGCAAAGCCTTATACTGCCAAAGTTGCCCCATCCAGATAAATTTCAAAAACCTTCTATCATCTTTCTGGATGGATACTGAATAATATGCATCCCTCAAATCAATGCATGCCATAAAGCAGCCATGAGAAATCAATGATTTGGCTGTTTCAAACGTATCCATTTTAAAATGAGTATATGTTACAAACGTATTCAAACGGGTTAGATCAATAATGACACGACAGCCTCCATCCTTCTTAGGTCTAGTAAATATGTTCGAAACAAATTCAATTGGCTCATGCACTGTTTTCTCAATCACACCCTTCTGTTCCAAACCTAAAATTTCCTTGTAACCTGCTGCCTGTTCTGCAGCAGACAATTTGAACGTACGACCAGGCATGTGCTGGGATGGAGGAATGTCGCCATTAATAAACTCAATTTTATGCCCCTGAATATTCCGCAACACATACTCATCACCAGTAAAATTACCCATGCATCCAAAAACAACCGTAAACGACCACCAACATGGGAAGTTAAACAGAGAGAAAAGAGAGAACCAGACCCCCTCACCTCCGTGGTTACCGGCGGTCCTTGACACGTGTGGGTGGCCGTGGAGGTGCTGGGTTGGCTTGAGGGCGCGGCGTCTTCGATTTCCAAAAAGGTCTCTGCCGACCCTGTCCTAAAAAAGACCCTTGGTGCTGGTTCTGGTGTTGTTGTCGTTGTGGAGCTAGAGGGTGAGTCCTCGTCGAGGCACTGGCCGACCCTCGTGAGCGAATGTATGGAGCTTTTGAGCCGGACGGTGTGGGGGCACTCTTAGAGCGCATGATCCCCACCGTTTTGGCTTGTTTGTCAAGCTCTTTGACTCTCTTCGAGAGGTCCTCACCAAAGAGCTGACGGGGCGGCGGCGGCGGCGGTGGTTTGCACAATCCTGCAAACTTCGGGTTGAGTGCTGGGCGGATGCTGTTTTTGCGAAACCCGTTGATTTCGTGCTGGGTCGCGCACAATAAGGCCAGAGCATCTTCCTGGTCCAAATTCAGCTCGTCCTCGTCCACCGACCGCGCAAAGGCGGTAATACCGGCCGTGAGGAGTTTCAGGATCCGCTGCAATTGTAGCTCTTGTTGACGGATAGCCGCACTGATGTTGCCCCATATTGGCGTATTGACCACAGGCACGTTGAGGGAGTTGCAGTTTGATGGAGCCTTGTGACGGCTCATAGCCTGGATGAGGACTTCTTCCTGCAGCACCTGATTATTAAGAAAGTCCACTGTGGCTGCCAGCTTTGAATTGAGAGGAAGACCAGCCGTATGTGGGGCCGCGAATTTGGTCGCCACATCCAAAAGTTCCTCCGCTGGCACCTCCACCGGAGGTGGTACGGGATCCACCAGAACCTCCTCCTCGTGCTGCTCCAGGCTGATAGTAGATGTTGGTGAAGACGCCCTGTGCCTGTTGCTGCCCTGCTGTTGTTGACGTTGAAGCAGGAGCTCCAGCAGCCGCTCCATACGGTCAATACGCCCTTCACCCTGAACACTCAGGTGGTCGGAGTCCTCCGGCTCTGAAAAGAAAACCGGGCTCCTGTCATCGGCCCGCACCTCGTCGAGGCCCTGCCGGTGCCGGTAGTTGTCGCTAACAGCCGCCGAGGCGAAACTGCGCGATTCCTGCGCGGGCGTGTTCAATCGCCTCCGTTTAGCGAGAGCTGAAGCCGCTGCCACTAAGGGCACATGCGGCGAGGTGTCGGCACCAGCCGAAGCATGGCTGCCTGGGGCCCGCGCAGTCTTGCCGGCTGCCCACATCGTGGACGTTGCCGACGCATGGTGCCGCCCACCCATCCATGGGGGGCTCGGCGACCGCGACGAGACCCGACTCAACCGACCCGTCCCGGCGTCGAGAGTCGGGGTGTGCCGGCTGGACCTCACAGCCGCCCCGGGTCTCGCCCTGGAACCTGACCGCTCCTCCGCGACAGGCAATGCCTTAGCCCTAACAGGGTTAGGCTTCTGGGCTCCTCCCCTCCCCCTTCTCGGAGGGCTGAGTGGAACAGGCCGTGCAACGGCACGCGCCCTGCTCGAGGTCGCCAGCGAGCCCGCTGACAACCTGACTGCCATGGCAGGGTCCCCCTGCTCTGGCGGCACACCACACTCCTCCTCGTCGAACTCCTCCGAGCTGTGGTGTGCTGGCGGATCTGGACCTGTGAACACAGGGCTTACCCACATCTCCGCCTGAGTCCCGGCCTGCGCTGCAGGTACTGCCGATGGTAAAGGCCCCGGAACTGTTGACCGGCGAACTCGTCCTGACGTCCTCCGGCCCTTCGAACTCCCATCCATGTCCTTGCTGCAAGACATAATCAGACAACAAGGACCACCAACTAAAGGTGGAATACTCACCTCCGTGGCCCCTTATGAAGGGCTGGCGAGGAGCGCGCTCCACCGCCAGCCGTCGCAGCAACGCGTTACGACGATATGTCGAGCATGCGCGCCGGCGGGCTCTTCACGAAGTCACTCACGTGACTCCGAAATGAAATTCCAGAGACTCACCACTCTCTGTGCAAAGAATGTTTTCCTCATCTCGGTCCTAAAAGAATTCCCCCTTATCCTTAGACTGTGACCCCTTGTTCTGGACTTCCCCAACATCGGGAACAATCATCCTGCATCTAGCCTGTCCAACCCCTTAAGAATCTTGTAAGTTTCTATAAGATCCCCCCTCAATCTTCTAAATTCTAGTGAGTACAAGGCGAGTCTATCCAGTTTTTCTTCATATGAAAGTCCCGACATCCCAGGAATTAGTCTGGTGAACCTTCTCTGTACCCCCTCTATGGCAAGAATGTCTTTCCTCAGATTTTGAGACCAGAACTGTACACAATACTCCAGGTGTGGCCTCACCAAAACCCTGTTCAACTGCAGTAGAACCTCCCTGCTCCTGTACTCAAATCCTTTCGCTATGAATGCTAACATACCATTTGCTTTCTTCACTGCCTGCTGCACCTGCATGCCTACTTTCAATGACTGGTGTACCATGACACCCAGGTCTCGTTGCATCTTCCCTTTTCCTAATCTGCCACCATTCAGATAATAGTCTACCCTCATGTTTTTGCCACCAAAGTGGATAACCTCACATTTATCCACATTATACTGCATCTGCCATGCATCTGCCCATTCACTCAGCCTATCCAAATCACCCTGCAGCCTCCAAGCATCCTCCTCACACCTAACTTTCGCGCATAAAGTCCAAGATAAACCTCGGGCCCCGACCTGTGCCTTAAGCTCTGCGTGCTGGGAATCCCTTCAGCTTTACACAACTACTATAATTCAACACGAGTGGCCTTATAAACATTTCCGTTTGAGTAACGGCAGACAAAAACTACTGTGTATTTTTACAAGTTATAAGATGAAATGTTTGCACGAAGGTACTTCTAAAGCAGTTCAGAGAAAAAAAAATTCACACAGAGAGTGTTGGGTCTCTGGAACTCTCTGCCACAGAAGGTAGTTGAGGCCAGTTCATTGGCTATATTTAAGAGGGAGTTAGATGTGGCCCTTGTGGCTAAGGGGATTAGAGGGTATGGAGAGAAGGCAGGTACGGGATACTGAGTTGGATGATCAGCCATGATCATATTGAATGGCGGTGCAGGCTCGAAGGGCCGAATGGCCTACTCCTGCACCTAATTTCTATGTTTATATGTTTCTATGTAACTATACGCCCCTGCTTGGTGTCAGCTGCAAATTTGGAGATGTTGCATTGAATTCCCTCATCAAAATGTCCAAATTAATGTATATTGTAAATAGCTGGGGTCCCAGCACTGAGCCTTGCGGTACCCCACTACTCACTGCCTGCCATTCTGAAAAGGACCCGTTTACTCCTACCCTTTGCTTCCTATCTGCCAGCCAGTTCTCTATCCACATCAATATTGAACCACCAATACCGTGTGCTTTAAGTTTATATACTAATCTCTTATGTGGGACCTTGTCGAAAGCCTTCTGAAAGTCCAGATATAACACATCCACTGGTACTCACTTATCCACTCTACTAGTTACATCCTCGAAAAATTCTATAAGATTCGTCAGACATGATTTACCTTTTGTAAATCCATGCTGACTTTGTCCAATGATTTCACCACTTTCCAAATGTGCTGCTATCCCATCTTTAATAACTGACTCTAGCAGATTCCCCACTACCGATGTTAGACTAACTGGTCTATAATTCCCCACTTTCTCTCTCCCTCCTTTTTTAAAAAGTGGGGTTACATTAGCTATCCTCCAATCCTCAGGAACTACTCCAGAATCTAAGGAGTTTTGAAAAATTATCACTAATGCATCCACTATTTTCGTGGCTATCTCCTTGAGTACTCTGGGCCTGGGGATCATCAGGACCATCTGGCCCTGGGGATTTATCGGCCTTCAATCCGTTCAATTTACCCAACACCACTTCCCGGCTAAGCTGGATTTCACTCAGTTCCTCCATCTTATTTGTTCTCCGTTCCACTGCTATTTCCGGCAGATTATTTATGACTTCCTTAGTGAAGACAGAACCAAAGTAGTTATTCAATTGGTCTGCCATGTCCTTGTTCCCCATGATCAATTCACCTGTTTCTGACTGCAAGGGACCTACATTTGTTTTAACTAATCTCTTTCTCCTCACATATCTATAAAAACTTTTGCAGTCAGTTTTTATGTTCCCTGCCAGTTTCCTTAGAGTTTCGCAGCTCTACCCATATCGATTCCACATCCTCCAAGCAGATTTCCTTCCTTTCTATTGCATTAATCTCCTCTCTCACCAGCAACGCTACCCCACCTCCTTTTCCTTTCCATCTATCCCTCCTGAATATTGTATATCCCTAGATGTTCAGCTCCCAGCCTTGGTCCCCCTGGAGCCATGTCTCCATGATCCCAACTATAGCATAGTCATTAATAGCTATCTGCACTTTCAACTCATCCACCTTATTACGAATGCTCCTCGCATTGAGACACAAAGCATTCAGGTTTGTTTTTACAACACTTTTACCCTTTAAATAATTATGTTGACAAGTGGCCCCTTTTGAATTTTTTTCCTGGATTTGTCTGCCAGCCACTATTAATTTTCACCTTGCTACCGCTTGCTTCTATTGTCATTTTATATCCCTCTTTCTCTCTGCTCACACCTTTAAGAAACCCACCACCTCTTATTCTCTGTTTATTTATTTTTTCTTCTTCCCCCGTACGTTGGGTCTGAGTGCTTCCCTTCTCTGCCTCCTGCCTCACACACCGCCTCCTAGCTATCTCTATTTGAGTCCCTCCCCCCAACCTATCTAGTTTAAAGTCCCCCCAGTAGCCTGTGCAAATTTCCCCGCCAAGATACTGGTCCCCCTTGGGTTCAAGTGCAACCCATGCTTTTTATACAGGTCACTCCTTCCCCGAAAGAGGTCCCAATGATCCAGAAACTTGAATCCCTGCCCTCTGCACCAGTCCTTCAGCCACGTGTTTATCCTCCACATTGCTCCATTCCAACTCTCAATGTCGCGTGGCACAGGAAGTAATCCTGAGATTGTTACCTTTGGGGTCCTTTTCCATAGCTCTCTTCCTAACTCCCTAAATTCTCCTTTCAGGACCTCTTCTCTTTTTCTACCTATGTCATTGGTACCTATATGTACCACGACCTCAGGCTCCTCTCCCTCCCTTTCAGGATATCTTGGACACGTTCAGACACATCCCGGACCCTGGCACCAGGGAGGCAAACTACCATCCGGGTCTCCTGACTGCATCCACAGAATCGCCTATCTGACCCCCTAACTATAGAGTCCACTATTACTGCTGCCCTCCTCTTCTTTTCCTTACCCTTCTGAGCAACAGGGCCGGTCTCTGTACCGCAGGCCAGGTCGCTGTTGCTACCCCCAGGTAGGCTGTCCACCCCAACAGCACTCAAACTGGAGTACCTATTTTCAAGGTGTACAGTCACAGGTGTACTCTCTAGCACCCGCCTCTGCCCCTTGCCCCTCCTAACCGTGACCCACGTGTCTGCCTCCTGTGGTTTTGGAGAGACTACCTCTCCGTAACTCCTCTCTATGACCTCCTCACTCTCCCTGACCAGACGGAGGTCATCGAGCTGCTGCTCCAGGTTCCTAACACAGTCCTTTAGGAGCCCCATCTCGATGCACCTGGCGCGGCTGTGGATGTCTGGAGGGCTGCCCGACTCCATGACCTCCCACATCTGACATCCACTACAGTACACTGCCCTGGCCTTCATACTCCCCCCTTACACAGGATACAATCTCAACACAACACAAAGTACACAACAAACTGCTGGAATCTGACTGCCAATCAGCTGCTTACCCTAGTCCACTTCCTACCAATCAGCGGCTTCCTCAAAAATCCACTTCTCCGAATGGAACGTTATGGATTTTGGTAAACGAGCCCCGCGCTGGATTTTAAACCTTACCCGTCGGTCGGGTATCGCTCCTCCCCCTCCTTCTCTTCCAACGGCTCCTGTGGACCTCTAAAGAAGCTTTTACTATCCTGCTTTATATTCTTGGCTAGCTTACCTTCGTACCTCATCTTTTCTCCCCGTATTGTCTTTTCAGTTATCTTCTGTTGCTCTTTAAACGTTACCCAATCCTCTTGCTTCCCGCTCATCTTTGCTACGTTGTACTTCTTCTCTTTTATTTTTAAACTGTCCCTGACGTCCCTTGTCAGCCACGGTCGCCCCTTACTCCCCTTGGAATCTTTATTTCTCTTTGGAATGAACTGATCCTGCACCTTATGTATTATTCCCAGAAATATCTTGCATTGTTGTTCCACTGTCATCCCCGCTAGTGTATCTTTCCAGTCAACTTTGGCCAGCTCCTCCCTCATGGCCCCATAGTCCCCTTTATTCAACTGCAACACTGACACCTCCGATCTACCCTTCTCCCTCTCCAATTGTAGATTAAACTTGACCACGTTATGGTCACTGCCTCCTAATGCTCCTTAACCTCAAGTTCCGTTATCAAATCCAGTTCATTACGTAACACTAAATCCAGAATTGCCTTCTCCCTGGTAGGCTCCAATACAAGATGCTCTTAGAATCCATCACAAAGGCACTCTACAAACTCACCTTTCTTGGGGTCCAGTACCAACCTGGTTTTCCCAGTCTACCTGCATGTTGAAATCTCCCATAACAACCACAGCATTACCTTTACTACATGTCAATTTTAACTCCTGATTCAACTTGCGCCCTATGTCCAGGCTACTGTTTGGGGGCCTGTAGATTAGTCCCATTAGGGTCTTTTTACCCTTACAATTCCTTAGTTCTACCCATACTGACTCCACGTCTCCTGTTTCAATGTCACCCCGTGCAAGGGACTGAATTTCATTCCTCACCAACAGTGCAACCCCACCCCCTCTGCCCATCTGTCTGTCTTTTTGATAGGAGGTATATCCTTGGATATTCAGTTCCCAGCCCTGGCCCTCTTCCAGCCATGTCTCTGTAATTCCTACAACATCATACTTGCCAGTTTCTAACTGAGCCTCAAGCTCGTCCACTTTATTTTTCATACTTCGCGCATTCATATACAACACTTCAGCAATGTTACAAAATTTTGAGATTTTAAAGCATAAAAATAAGTTTAATTTGACACCTAATTCACTTTCATGTCTTCAGTATTAAAAAAGTTATGGCCATTTTCATACTCAGAAATTAGCATCTTGTTCCCTATTGCTTTTCCATTGACTTAACACAAAAGCTGTGATCGAGGACCGTCAAAAGCCCATAACTTTCTTAACAATTAAGAGAACTGAATGAAAATTTCAGTTATTATAGATTGAAGCATTCTGAAACAAATATGAAACAATCTTACTTGGATGACCTGAAATTAAAGCATATAATTAGTTAGTTACCTAATTGTAGCTAATTACAAAATTCAATTACTAGATCTAAACGTCTATCCATTTCTTAAGAAAAGATGAACATTTTTAAATAGCCTAAGTGTCCAAATAACATTCACACAATAATCCACAATATAACATGATTTTTAAATCTCATTGTCATTAATTTATAGGCCAAATTGAAGGAATTTAGTGTTTAATTCCCGCAAATTAATGGCCATTTAAATCATCTTGCGAGTGGGTTTTTGTGGAACGCGATCGTTTGGAACATTGCGGTTTTCGGTGAATTTAAACCCCATATCGGCAGGAAAAATACTGTTGGTTCATATATTTTCTAAGTCACCTTTTCGCAACATGACATTTTGATTAAATGTCAAAATCCTAAAAGCACGTTTTTATGTAAAAATAAACGGTGTACCTTCTGTTGTCCCCTACGTGAGATCCATCCCGTTGTCGGTGTTCACGGCTTTAGAAGATGATTTTTAATTCACCCTAGCAATTAAATTATCCAGCGCAGTTTAAAAATACCTCCATAAAGCAAATGTCGGAGCGATTTCTCTTTAGCAACTAAACCCCCTGAGATTAATTGATTTGAATGGTCTGGAGTAAACGGCATTTTAAACCCGCCCCCCTCTCAAAGGCGCCAAAGTCGCGCACACGGGCAGTGGCAGAACTGCAGCGTCACTAAAGGTAAGTTTTGTAACATACCTATGACCTCCGTATTTACCTCCCCCCTTGCACCACTCGCAATTGGCCCTGATCTTACTCTTTTATCCCTTCTCGAACTTTCCTTCCCATTAATTCGGGAGACTTTTGTAACCTTTCCTGTACTCACTTCCCCTTCAACTCCATCTTTATACTGTGGCGGTGCTGGCTCGAAGGGCCAAATGGCCTATTCCTGCAACTATTGTCTATTGTCTATTACTCCTAATTTGTCAATCCCTCCCCCCCACTATTTAGTTTAAACCCACACGTGTAGCCCTAACAAACCTGCCTGCCAGAACGTCGGTCCCCTCCAGTTAAGGTGTAACCCGTCCCTCTGTACAGCCACCCCTACCCCAGAAGAGATCCCAGTGGTCTATAAATCTAAATCTTTGCTCCCTGCACCAGCCCCTCAGCCACACATTCAGATCCCCTATCTCCCTGTCCTCACTAGCACAAGGTACTGGAAGCAATCCAGAGATCACTACCCTAGAAGTTCTACTTTTCAGTCTTCTTCCCAACTCTCTACTCACGTTGGAGAACCTCTTTCCTCTTCTTCCCGATGTCGTTTGTGCCTACGTGCACAACTACTGCTGGCTGTTCACCTTCTCTCTGGAGGATGTTCTGAATTAGGCTTGTGACATCCTGAACCCTGGCACCAGGCAGGCAACAGACCATCCTCGAGTGTAGCCTGCTGCCACAGAATCACCAACTCCATATTTGGAGACCAAAACTGCACACAATACTCCAGGTGTGGTCTCACTAGGTCCCTGTACAACTGCAGAAGGACCTCCTTGCTCCGATACTCCTCCTCTTGTGATGGCGGCCAACATGCCATTGGCTGTAGCTGCACATTTACTTTCCGGTGATAGCCATGATGTAGCCAATTGTGATGTCGTTGTGTTTGATGATGTCATTGAGTAGGCTGCACCAATCACGGCTGGAGATGGGCTTGCTGCAGCTTGGCGGGCGGCACGGTGGTGCAGCGGGTAGTGCTGCTGCCTCACAGCGCCAGAGACCCAGGTTCAATCCTGTCTACGGGTGCTGTCTGCACAGAGTTTGTACGTTCTCCCCGTGACCTGCGTGGGTTTTCTCTGAGATCTTCAGTTTCCTCTCACACTCCAAAGACGTGCAGGTTTGTAGGTTAATTGGCTTGTAAAATTATAAATTCTCCCTAGTATGTAGGATAGTGTTGGTGTGCTGGGCTCGCCGGTCGGCGTAGACTCGGAGGGCCGAAGGGCCTGTCTCAGCGCTATATCTCTAAACTAAACTAAGCTAAGCTAAGCGAGATGAGCAGTATTTCTGAAGAGAAGGAATGGATGACATTTTGGTGGTGCCTGTCCTGCTGAGTTACTCCAGCATTTTGTGTCTATCTTTGATTTAAAGCAGTATCTGTAATTCTTTCCTAAACTAAACTAAACTATTTCAGAGTTACCGTACTGTGGTTTCTTCAGAAGCAGCAATGCTGTTTCCCGACTCGTTGAACCGGACTGATTTTTTTTGCAGTATTGAAGCGTTTCACGTCATTGTTGCCAACACTCATTTTTTATTCCGGATTTATTGAATTAATTAATTTTAAATTCCCCAGGTGCTGAAGAGGGATTTGAACTCTTACATCCAGTTCATTAATCCGGGCCCTGGATTTCTGGTCTGGGCCTGTGCCATCAGTTCCTCTGCTATCTTTTCCCTAAGTTGTTCCAACATCTGTGGATGCTTTCCAAGCCAGGCTAAGATCACTTTGATCTCCATGCCTGCTCTCCCTGGTAAACATTGAGGTTGGAGTCATTGTTTGAATTGGTGTTTTGTGTGAAGCCAAGGCATGTTGACACAAAGACAGCCTCGAGTTGTTGACGGGATCTGCAGGCAGGCTGACCTCTTCCTAACCTCATCTTTTTGCAGATTTTTGAAGGAAACTTATCTGGAAATCTAGTGACTACCCTACAGGCCAAGGATGCGGACGAGGGAGAGAACGGGACTGTGGTCTTCTCCCTCTCAGGTAGGACTCACTGGATGGAAATGTGAGAGAATCAGCAATAATCTGTGGAATTCTCTTCCTCGGAGGGCGGTGGAGGCCGGTTCCCTGGATACTTTCAAGAGAGAGCTAGATAGGGCTCTTAAAGATAGCGGAGTCAGGGGATATGGGGAGGGCAGGAACGGGGAAGTGATTGGGGATAATCATCCATGATCACATTGAATGGCAGTGCTGGCCCAAAGGGCCGAATGGCCTACTCCTGCACCTATTGTCTATTGGGTAATGTCTAACCCTCTCCATCATTCAGTAACGTTAGCACCCATTGGACGTGACGTGAACCTCCATCTGCTCTCCTCCACTTCCCCGTCAGTCTCCGTCTTGTGTTGATTCAACCACTCCACTTGTGCCCAGATTTCCAAGATATCACCAACCTTTGGAAGAAAATCCTCCTCATCTCTGCCTGACATTTGCCTAGTTCTGCAAACGCTTGATTGATGCAAACTCATCACACTATTCACCCTCTCCAGCTCCTTCAGAACTTGGTCGCTACAATGAGGATGCCTCTCATTGTTCTGGAACATTGAACACAGCATAGCACTGGAACAGGCCCTTCGGCCCACAATGTCCATGCTGAACACAATGCCAATTTATCCGGTCTCCTCTGCCTGCACGTGATCCATATCCCTCTATTCCGCGCATATCCATGTGTCTATCTAAAGGCCTCCTCAATGTCATTATCATGTCTGCCTCTACCTCCACCTCTGGCGTTCCAGGCAACCACCACTCTTTGGGTAAAAGACTTGCCCTGCATATCTTGTTTAAACTTTCCCCCTCTCACCCTAAAGATATGCCCTCTAGTCTTTGACATCTCCACCCTGTCTACCCTATCAACGTCTCGCATAATGTTATTTACTTCAATAGGGTCTCGCCTCAGCCTCCGACTGCAGACATCACTCACACCCTCCAATCCAGACCTCCTCTGCACCCTCTCCACAAACTTCCTGTACTGTGGTGGCCAGATCTCCAAATGCAGCCTGACCAAAGGACCAAGCTGTATCATGGTTCCGACTCTTCCACCGATGGAAGCAAGCACACCATACGCCTTCTTCACCACTTTGTCTGCGTGTATTGCTGTTAAGGGTCTTGCCATGAACTATATACTTTCCCCTTTACATCCAACCTTGCAAAGTGCAACACCTCACACCTGCTCAGACTAAACCATCTGCCATTTCTTCACCCATTTCTGGAGCTGATCAATATCCTGCTGTATATTCTGACACAGTTCCTCACTGTCTGCAACCCCTTAAATGTTGGTGCCATCTACAAACTTATTACCATCTACATTTATGTCCAAGTAATTTATATATATCACAGGCCGCAGAAGTCCCAGAACAGATCCACTGTCCCAGACCACCAAGCAGAATATCTAACCAACCCTCTGTCTTCTATGAGTAAGCCAGCCCAAGTCACCACAGATCTTAATCTTCTGGAACTGGCTACTAGGAGAGAGTTTATCAAATGTCTTACAAAAATCCAGGTGGACAACAGCAACTGCCCAACCCTCATCGACCCTGCGTCACCTCCTCAAAAAACTCAGAAACTCAACTTTGTAAGACATATCCTGCCATGGACAAAGCCATACTGACTCCTCATTTAGTGCAATCTATTGTAACTGGGAATAAACCCTATCCTGAAGAATCCTCTCCAATAGTTTGCCCGTTGCCGGCTATCTGCCAGCATATTGTTTCTCGGGCTCACATTGGCTATTCTCCAGTCTTCTGGGACTTTGCCTGTGGCTAACGAGGAGACATAGATGTCTGTCGAGGCCCCAGCAATCTCCTCTTTCGGGGACAGATTCCATCAGGCCTGGGGATTTATCCACATAAATGTTTCTCAGTTCACACACCTCCTCCTCCTTCTTAATAGCAACAGCCTCTAGAAAAGCAATATAACCATTCCTGATCTCACTGCCATCCATTTTCATCTTCTTGGTGAATACGAATGCAAATTACGCACTAAGAGCCTCACCTCATTCCTCTGGCTCCATCATTAATTCTCTCACTCGGGTTAACCTGAACCTATCTTCTCTCTAGCTACACTCTTGGTGATTGGTTACCTGGTGGTGATGATCAATATGTGGTCTGATCATCACTTATCTGATGATAGTTACCTGATGATTGGATATCTGGTCTGATGATCGGTCACCTGGTCTGATGATGGCGGGGCTGACATATGATGAAAGAATGGGTCAACTGGGCTTGTATTCCTGGAATTTAGAAGGATGAGAGGGGATCTTATAGAAACATATTATATTCTTAAAGGATTGAACAGGCAAGATGCAGGAAAAATGTTCCCGGTGTTGGGGATGTCCAGAACCAGGGGTCACAGTTTAAGAATAAGGGGTCGGCCATTTAGGACTGAGATGAGGAAAAACATTTTCACCCAGAGAGTTGTGAATCTGTGGAATTCTCTGCCACACAAGGCAGTGGAGGCCAATGCACTGGATGTTTTCAAGAGAGAGTTGGATATAGCTCTTAGGGCTAAAGGAATCAAGGGATATGGGGAAGAAGCAGGAACGGGGTACTGAGTCTGGATGATCAGCCATGATCATATTGAATGGCGGTGCTGGCTCGAAGGGCCGAATGGCCTACTCCTGGACCTATTTTTCTATGTTCCTATGTTCTATGTTTCTATGATGGATTACTGGGACTGATGATGGATTAGTGGGACTGATGCTGGATTACTGGGACTGATGCTGAGTAATCCAGGCGTGGTGATGGGTTAGCGAGGCCAGGTGATGCGTTTTCCAGGCCTGGTCTTGCATCATCCGGCATCTGATCCGTCTCTGACCCTGTCTCCTGCTGCAGGATCCTGGGCCCAGCAGTTCTCTCTCCAGCCGGTGACAGGTGAACTGCGATCAGCCACCATTCTGCGGCAGCGCGACCGGCCCGAGTACGAGTTACTGGTCCTGGCTCATGACCGCGGGCACCCTCCGCAGACCACCGCGCTCACCGTGCGTGTCCAGGTAATAACGCCTCACCATCTGTGTCCAGGTAACACCCCTAACTGTGCGTGTCCAGGTAACACCGGGCTAGTGACCGGTCCAGGTAACACCGGGCTAGTGACCGGTCCAGGTAATACCGGTCCAGGTAACACTGGTCCAGGTAACACCGGGCTAGTGACCGGTCCAGGTAACACCGGGCTAGTGACCAGTCCAGGTAACACCGGGCTAGTGACCAGTCCAGGTAACACCGGGCTAGTGACCGGTCCAGGTAACACTGGTCCAGGTAACACCGGGCTAGTGACCAGTCCAGGTAACACCGGGTTAGTGACCGGTCCAGGTAACACCAGGCTAGTGACCGGTCCAGGTAACACCGGGCTAGTGACCAGTCCAGGTAACACCGGGCTAGTGACCGGTCCAGGTAACACTGGTCCAGGTAACACCGGGCTAGTGACCAGTCCAGGTAACACTGGGCTAGTGATCGGTCCAGGTAACACCGGGTTAGTGACCGGTCCAGGTAACACTGGTCCAGGTAACACCGGGCTAGTGACCGGTCCAGGTAACACCGGGCTAGTGACCAGTCCAGGTAACACCGGGCTAGTGACCAGTCCAGGTAACACCGGGCTAGTGACCAGTCCAGGTAACACCGGGCTAGTGACCGGTCCAGGTAACACCGGGCTAGTGACTGGTCCAGGTAACACCGGGCTAGTGACCAGTCCAGGTAACACCGGGCTAGTGACCAGTCCAGGTAACACCGGGCTAGTGACCGGTCCAGGTAACACCGGGCTAGTGACCAGTCCAGGTAACACTGGTCCAGGTAACACCGGGCTAGTGACCAGTCCAGGTAACACCGGGCTAGTGACTGGTCCAGGTAACACCGGGCTAGTGACCGGTCCAGGTAACACCGGGCTAGTGACCGGTCTGTTGGCCGGCATCTTTTCTTGCCATCTTTCAGCCATCTTTAACTACTTTTTCAGATCTCTCCTCTCTGAACCTCAGAGGACTGACCTTCAATAGAACAGCATAGGAACAGGCCCTTTGGCCCACCATGTCCGTGCTAACCCCCTCTGCCTGCACGTGATCCATATCCCTCCATTCCCCGCATATCCACGTGCCCGTCTAAAAGCCTCTTAAACACCACTGTCGTATCTGCCTCCGCCCCCACCCCGGGCAGCGAGTTCCAGGCCCCCACCACCCTCTGTGTAAAACACTTGCCCCGCACATCCCCTTTAAACTTTCCCCTCTCACCCTAAAGCTGTGCAATCTAGTCTTTGATATCTCCGCCCGGGAAAGATGATGAAGTCTCCACCCCATCCACACCTCTAATAACTTTATATATTTCTCTCAGGCCTTCCCTCAACCTCCAACACTGCATAGAAAACAATCCAATTTGTCCAACCAGTCCTTGTAGCATTCTGGTTAACACCGTCTCCATGCTTCCTGTAATGGAGGCGACCAGAACTACATGCAATGCTCCACATGTGTCCTGACCACAGCAGCATCATGACTTCCTGACTCTTGTGCTCAACGTCCTAAACCACAAACGCAAGCATACCGTACCGCTGGATGTACGTGTGTTGTCACTGTCAGGGAGCTGCGGACTTGGACCCCAAGATCTCTAATCCTTCCATATGCTGTACACCTTCACCTGACATCCAATCTCACAGAGTGCAACAAATCATACTTGCTCAGTTTAAACTCCATCTGCCATTTCACTGCCCATTTCTGGAGCTGATCGTATCCCACTGGAAGGGAGACACAAATTGCCGGAGTAACTCAACGGGACAGGCAGCATCTCTGGAGAGAAGGAATGGGTGACGCTTTGGGGTCAAGACCCTTCTTCAGGGTATCCCACATTCATTGTATACTTTGACAGTCTTCCTCCCTGACTGGGACCCCAGCAATCTTGGTATCATCAACGACGATGTTGCCAGGACTCGAGGGCCCGAGGTTTCGGGAGAAGTTGAGCAGGCTTTATTCTTTGACCAGAGGAGGGTGAGGGGTGATCTTAACGAGGTGCGTTAGATCATAACAGGGTAACTACAGAATCTTTTACCCAGAGTAGGGGAATCGAGAACCAGAGGACATAGGTTTAAGGTGAGGGGGTAAAGAATTTAATAGGAACCTGAGAGACAATATAATGTTTGAAAACATTTGAACGGGTACATGGATAGGATCGGTTTGGAGGGATAATGGGCCAAACACAACTAGTGTAGATGGGGCATGTTGATGGGCGTGAGCAAGTGGAGCTGAAATGCCTGTTTCCACAGTGTATGACTCTATCTGCAAACTTACACACCAACCCCATCCAAGGCTGCCTAGTGGGGTTAGTGATGTGATATCTACTATGATTGGTTCACATGCAATGACCAATCCACACCCTTCCGCGTACAGAACGAATATAGTTAAACTTACATGCAGCTCTCGAATTTAAACGTACTCGCCGCATCTATCGGGCGGTCTACTAACGCGTACGGACCAACCCCTCTCCCTCCACGCCAGAAACGTTAGTGGGGGAAGGAGGCAGTGAGCCCGGAAGTGAGAAAGCAGCAGGGGAGACCTGAGGCGACCGGGAGGTAGAGCCTGCGGGAGAGGTAGTGTTGTCAGACCGAGCCCCTCCACTTCTGACACCATGTAAATATGCAAATTACACAGTCTGGAGTTCAAAGTCATCTTTAATTGATACACATAGTATCGTGGTTAGAAACATAGAAACATAGAAATTAGGTGCAGGAGTAGGCCATTCGGCCCTTCGAGCCTGCACCACCATTCAATATGATCATGGCTGATCATCCAACTCAGTATCCCGTACCTGCCTTCTCTCCATACCCTCTGATCCCCTTAGCCACAAGGGCCACATCTAACTCCCTCTTAAATATAGCCAATGAACTGGCCTCAACTACCCTCTGTGGCACAGAGTTCCAGAGACCCACCACTCTCTGTGTGAAAAAAGTCCTTCTCATCTCGCTCCTAAAGGATTTCCCCCTTATCCTTAAGCTGTGACCCCTTGTCTTGGACCTCCCCAACATCGGGAACAATCTTCCTGCATCTAGCCTGTCCAACCCCTTAAGAATCTTGTAAGTTTCTATAAAATCCCCTCTCAATCTCCTAAATTCTAGAGAGTATAAACCGAGTCTATGCAGTCTTTGTTCATAAGACAGTCCTGACATCCCTGGAATCAGTCAGGTTGTTACTTGCTAGTTCATCGTCACCGCTTCCAAGGCTGCCTAGTGTAGGAAGCGTGTGTTAATATAAAGCATACAGTGAGGTGGGGTTAGTGATGCGATATCTACTATGATTCATTCACATGCAATAACCAATCTACAAGGTCCATCATCGATATATAAATCACAAAGGGCAGCGGTCCCAGCACAGATCCCTGCAGAACTCCACTGGTCACACACCTCCAGCCTGAATATTGTCCTTCCACCTCTGTCTTCTATCAGTAAGGCCGTTCTCAATCCATACGATGAAGTCACTGTTAATCCTGTGCATCTTAATCTCTGGGTCAGCCTAACATGGGGACTTTATTTATAACGTAGACCACATCCCCACCCACCCTCATTGATCACCCTCTGACACCATGACCAGGTTAGTGAGACATGACCTGCCGTGTACAAAGCCGTGTTGACTGTCTGTAATTAACCCATTCCCTTCCAAATGGGAGTAAACCCTCCCCCGAACAATCCTCTCTAGTAGTTTCTCAACCACTGACATGAGACTCGCTGGTCTATAATTCCCCCGGATTCTCTCGACGTCCCTTCTGAAACAAAGGAACAACATTAGCTGCTGGACGTCCAGTCCCCGCTCCATGGACACCTTGCTTGGGGCTGGAGAAGTTGCAGAGAAATGCTTCCTTTATTTTCCAGATGAAAGGCTCACTTTCCGTCGTTAACCAGGGGTTTCTTTGCTTCTCACCCTCACCCAGACACGACCATAACAACTATTTTGCCCCAACTATCGGCTGCAGTTCTCTGTGGCAGATCCTCTGCTCGACATATACAGTCACCCCCCCCCCCCCCCCCCCCCCACCCAGTCTGAGTCCTGAACTTCAGCTGACATCTGATCCTTCTGCAAGACTACCTTGAAGCTCACCGATCTGTGGTCACTGTTCCCAAGGGGTTACTCCCACTAGCCTCCCACCTCACTCCGTGAAGCTCTGCTCCGTCCCCAATAAAGCTTGACAAACTGCCTTTAAAATCTTTCCAGGACACCCCATCACAGGGCCCCTTACACGAAGGAAATCCCAGTTAACATTGGCAGCGTTAAACCACTCACACAGCTACAACCTTGTGCTCGTTGTCAACATGTTTCCCCAGCCAACCCCCTCTGACTGTTTGACTGAAGTCGATGCCATCAAAGCGATTGGCCTGTTCTTGCAGTAGACAAAAATGCTGGAGGAACTCAGCGGGTGAGGCAGCAACTACGGAGAGAAGGAATAGGTGCTCTTGTCCTCAGTTTTACTCACAGCCTCAGTGACCGATCCTGACGATGAATGGGGGAGGGGGGGGGAATGGGGGAGGGTGGTGTGAGAGGGTGGGGAATGAGGGAGGGGGGGAATGGGAGAGGGGGGAATGAGAGGGTGGGAATGGGGTGGGGTTGGTGAGAGGGTGGGATGGTGGGTGAATGGGGGAAGGGGAGGGGGGGAAAGGGGGAGGTAGGGGAGGGGGATAAGAGAAGGTGGGGAGGGAAGGGACTGAGTGAGGGGGGGAGTGGAACGGAAGGTGTGTGTGAGAGAACCTGGGGAGGTCATTGGGGGGGATATAGCAGGGGGGGGGGTCTGGGAGGTCAGTGGCGTGGGGGAGGGGGGGTTCACATAGACTTGCCGATCAGGTTACAAGGTTAAATCAGCTTTGTTTAACGCTTTGTTCCCAGTATTTAACCCTGTTTAAGCCTTGGTTAAACATTTAATCCTTTGTTTAATTCTTTAACCCTTTGTGTAAGGCTCTCTTTAACCCTCTGTCCCACCCTTTCTTTAACCCTGTTTAACCTTTCAGGTGCTGGCCTCCCCAGGTAAAGAGCCACAGCTGGACAGCAGTTCCATCACCTTCTGGTCCATCGAGGGAACGGTCCCCGGCTCGGTCATCGGGTCAGTGGCCTCGGGCCAGCGGTCATCAGCCGCGGACGGAGAGGTGACGTACACGGTGGTGGGGGGCACGGATCGAGACGGCCACTTCCTGGTGGACAGGCTGGGGGGGGAGGTGTACGTGGCCCAGCAGCTGGACTATGAGTCTGGGTCTCACTACCAGCTGGAGGTGGCCGTGGACAGTGTCCGCAGTGGCCTGCCACACCGCTCCATCATCCTGCTGGACATCAACATCCAGGACTCCAACGAGCACCCACCTCTCTTTGCTGAAGACCCCATCACCATCGTCATCAATGAGAACGTGCCAACCGGATCGTCCATCTGTAGTTTCCATGCCCAGGACCAGGATGGGAACGGTCCCAACAGCGAGGTGCGTTACTCCTTGCTGACCCAGTCTCCCCCTGAGCCACGGCTCCAGCTCCACCCCGTCACTGGGGTGCTGGCTGCGGCCGACACCATTGACCGGGAGACCACTGCCTCGTTGCTGTTGGTGGTGCAGGCCACTGACCAAGCCCTCAACGCCAGCCAACGCAAGTCCTCGGCGGCCACTGTCCGCGTCTTTGTGACCGACGAGAACGACAACAGCCCCCAGTTCCTGTCGCCACCCACGGTCAGTGTCCTGGAGAACCAGCCGGCGGGATCGGTCATCGGTCATCTGGTCGCTCAGGACGCCGACCTGGGAGAGAACGGCCGGGTCACCTACCGCATCACGTCCGGGCGCGGCCACTCACACTTCCACCTCAACCCAGACACAGGTGAGGAAGCACCTAGACCAGGTATCTCGTTCACCCCGTCCACTCCAGCCTCTGCTGAGACCACCGCTGCCTGTGGCAGAAGCCACTCGGACATAGACATAGAGGGTTGGTCGCACGTTTGCAGACGGCAATAAAAATGGTGCAGTTGTGCACTGTGAGGAAGGCCTGTAAAGTACAGAGAGCGATATCGGTCAGCGACAGAAATGGACAGAGCAATGGCAGAGTGCTGGAGTAACTCAGTGGGTCAGGCAGCATTTGTGGAGAACATGGATAGGTGATGTTTCTTCTTCAAAGAAATGCCAAATGGAGTGTAATCCGAGCAAGTTTGTGAGGTTGAATGTATAGATAAAATATACAATTAATGCCAAGACTCTTAACAGCATCGATAGACAACATCTGTGGAATTCTCTGCCTCAGAGGGCAGTGGAGGCGGGTTCTCTGGATGCTTTCATGAGAGCTAGATAGGGCTCTTAAAGATAGCGGAGTCAGGGGATATGGGGAGAAGGCAGGAACGGGGTACTGATTGTGGATGATCAGCCATGATCACATTGAATGGCGGTGCTGGCTCGAAGGGCCGAATGGCCTACTCCTGCACGTATTGTCTATTGTCTATTGACAGAGGGATCTTAGGGTCCAAGACCATAACTCCCTGAAAGTGGCGACACGGAGCGTGGTAAAGAAGGCATATGGTGTGCTGGCCCTCATCGATCAGGGCATTGAGTATAAGAGTCAGGAAGGTTATAGGACTTTGGTTTGGCTGCATGTGCAGTATCGTGCGTCGATCTGCTCGCCCCAATATAGAAGGATGTGGAGGCTTTGGAGATGATGTGAAAGTGGTTGACCAGGATATTGCCCGGATTAGAGGGTATAGCCTGGATTAGAGGGTATAGCCCGGATTAGAGGGTATAGTGCGGTTTATAGGGTATAGCCCGGATTAGAGGGTATAGCCCGGATTAGAGGGTATAGTGCGGTTTATAGGGTATAGCCCGGATTAGAGGGTATAGCCCAGATTAGAGAGTATAGCCCGGATTAGAGGGTATAGCCCAGATTAGAGGGTATGGTGCGGTTTAGAGGGTATAGCCCGGATTAGAGTGTATAGCGCGGTTTATAGGGTATAGCCCGGATTAGAGGGTATAGCCCAGATTAGAGGGTATAGCCCGGATTAGAGGGTATAGCCCGGATTAGAGGGTATAGTGCGCCTTAGAGGGTATAGCCCGGATTAGAGGGTATAGCCCGGATTAGAGGGTATAGCCCGGATTAGAGGGTATAGCCCGGATTAGAGGGTATAGCCTGGATTAGAGGGTATAGTGCGGCTTAGAGGATATTGTGGGCCGGAGGGCCTGTTCCTGTACTGTACTGTCCCATGTTCTATAATTACCCCAACACCTCACCGTCTGTCTCACCCCCTTCCCCTGACCTGTCCAGTGAGTCGGGCAATGCCCCATCCACCATGGGTCAGTACTGACTGCCGGCCGTGTTTGGTTCCAGGGGCGCTGACCATCGTTGACGTTCTGGATTGTGAGGAGCAGCACCGGTTCAATCTCACTGTGGAGGTGTCGGACCACGGAGTGCCGAGCCGCAGAACCAGCCAGTCTCTGCAGGTCCACGTCATCGACGTCAACGACCAGGTGCCCACCTTCGACCAGACCACGTACGAGGTGGGGGTGACAGAGAACCAGTCCCCGGGCAGCCCTGTTCTTCAGCTGCAAGCGGTCGACAGAGATGAAGGTAACAGCTCACAACACAGAGGCCACAGGCCCAGTGACAGCACTCCCTCGTAACAGGGAAGCTGCTGAACACACAGTCCGAACAAGCTCCTCAACAACACAGTGCCCACACTGACCACTCTGTGATAGTCACGGTGGCACAGGGGTTGAGTTGCTGCCTGCGTGCACCGCGTGCAGCGCCGGAGACCCGGGTTCCATCCCGACTACGCGTGCTGTCTGTACATAGAAACATAGAAACATAGAAATTAGGTGCAGGAGTAGGCCATTCGGCCCTTCGAGCCTGCACCGCCATTCAATATGATCATGGATGATCATCCAACTCAGTATCCTGTACCTGCCTTCTCTCCATACCCCCTGATCCCTTTAGCCACAAGGGCCACATCTAACTCCCTCTTAAATATAGCCAATGAACTGGCCTCAACTACCCTCTGTGGCAGAGAGTTCCAGAGACCCACCACTCTCTGTGTGAAAAAATTCCTTCTCATCTCGGTCCTAAAGGATTTCCCCCTTATCCTTAAGCTGTGACCCCTTGTCCTGGACCTCCCCAACATCGGGAACAATCTTCCTGCATCTAGCCTGTCCAACCCCTTAAGAATCTTGTAAGTTTCTATAAGATCCCCTCTCAATCTCCTAAATTCTAGAGAGTATAAACTGAGTCTATGCAGTCTTTGTTCATAAGACAGTCCTGACATCCCAGGAATCAGTCTGGTGAACCTTCGCTGCACTCCCTCTATGGCAATAATGTCCTTCCTCAGATTTGGAGACCAGAACTGTACGCAATATTCCAGGTGTGGCCTCACCAAGACCCTATACAACTGAAGTAGAACCTCCCTGCTCCTATACTCAAATCCTTTTGCTATGAAAGCTAACATACCATTGGCTTTCTTCACTGCCTGCTGCACCCGCATGCCTACTTTCAATGACTGGTGTACCATGACACCCAGGTCGCGCTGCATCTCCCCTTTTCCTAATCGGCCACCATTTAGATAGTAGTCGGTTTTCCTATTTTTGCCACCAAAGTGGATAACCTCACATTTATCCACATTATACTGCATCTGCCAAACATTTGCCCACTCACCCAGCCTATCCAAGTCACTTTGCATTCTCCTAGCATCCTCCTCACAGCTAACATTGCCCCCCAGCTTAGTGTCATCCGCAAACTTGGAGATATTGCCTTCAATTCCCTCATCCAGATCATTAATATATATTGTAAATAGCTGGGGTCCCAGCACTGAGCCTTGCGGTACCCCACTAGTCACTGCCTGCCATTGTGAAAACGACCCGTTTACTCCTACTCTTTGCTTCTTGTTTGCCAGCCAGTTCTCTATCCACATCAATACTGAACCCCCAATGCCATATGCTTTAAGTTTATATACTAATCGCTTATGTGGGACCTTGTCGAAAGCCTTCTGGAAGTCCAGATACACCACATCCACTGGTTCGCCCCTATCCACGCTACTAGTTACAACCTCGAAAAATTCCACAAGATTCGTCAGACATGATTTACCTTTTGTAAATCCATGCTGACTTTGTCCAATGATTTCACCACTTTCCAAATGTGCTGCTATCCCATCTTTAATAACTGACTCTAGCAGTTTCCCCACTACCGATGTTAGACTAACTGGTCTGTAATTCCCCGTTTTCTCTCTCCCCCCCTTCTTAAAAAGAGGGGTACAGAGTTTGTACGTTCTCCCCGTGACCTGCGTGTGTTTCCTCCCACACTACAAAGACGTACAGGTTTGTAGGTTAATTGGCTTGGTGTAAATGTATAAATTGCCCCAATTGTGTGTGTGTAGGATAGTGTTAGTGTGCGGGGATCGCTGGTCGGCGCGGACCCGGTGGGCCGAAGGGCCTGTTTCCGTGCTGCAACTGACCACTGTACTTCCCTGGCTGGTGGTGATATTCGCCTGTCGGGACCAGACAGACGGGTCTCAGGGGTCAGGGAATTAAATTCCCGTGAAGTTCTCCGGTTTGGAGAGAGAGAGCACTGTGTCGAGGCCTGGACTGCCTGGATCATCGTGGTGCTGCCTGCTGGCTTCAGGGAAGGTCCAGCCTTCACCGGTCAGACCTGCTGCTCACTCCAGACCACGCTGGGCATGTTCACGTGTGCTAAGTCCACACCTGTCACCTGTGTGCAGGTTCCAACGGGCTGGTGACCTACGGGGCCGTGCTGGATGACAGCTTCTCCATAGACCCGGCGTCAGGAATGATCAGCAGCAGAGGAGCCCTGGACAGAGAGCTGCAGTCCATGCACCTGCTCACAGGTAGGACCTCCGCACACCTGTGCATCACCCTGCGTGGGGAGGGGTCAGGCAGTTCGAAGCCCCCTCTCCCCCTCCCACTCTCCTCTCTCTTTCTCTTCCCCCCCCTCACTCGCTCTCTCTCTTCTCCTCTGTCCACTCTGTCTCCCCCTTCCCTATCTCTCTATCTCCTCATTCCATCTTTCTTTCCCTCTTCTACTCTCCCTCTCTCCCCTTTCTTAATCTCTCTCCCCTTCTCCCACCTTTGTCTCTCTCTCCCACCCCCTCCTTTCTCACCTCCCTCTCTCTCCCTCTCCCTCTCTCTCTCTCCTCCCTCTCCTCTTTCTCTCCCTCTCTCCTTCTCTCTCTCCCCCTCACATTACCACCTTTCCTGCTGTCACTTTACCTTCCCCTTCCCCGTCCTTTCACCCTCATTATCCCTCTACCTTGTCTCTTTCTCTTCCATTTCTCCCCTCCCCCTCTCTCACTCCCCCTCTCTCTCTCCCCCCCTCTCTCTGACTCGCTCACCTGCTCCTCCAGCATCTTGTCCACTCCTTTATTTTACAGTTTATGCTCAAGACGGTGGAATTCCCCCGAACGTTGCCACGGCGACAGTTTGCATCAGGATCGAGGATGAGAATGACAATGCGCCGCAGTTTGATAAGGAGGTTTATCAACTCCAGGTCCCGGAAAACCAGCCTCGGGTGACCCTGTTCACGGTCAAGGCCACGGACAAAGATTCCGGTGACAATGGCCGTGTGGAATATGGGATCGTTGGTGAGCAAATGTGACTGAGAGTCAGCGTGGTGTGTGTGTGTACAGGACGTGTGGGTTGTATGTACCATTTTATTTGTTTATTGTCACGTGTACCCAGGAACAGTGAAAAGCTTTTTGTTGCGTGCATCCACAGTCAGTCAAAAGACTACACATGATTATAATCAATATTTCTAAAAACTTGAAGCTTTCAACCATCTAGACTTTGGTGCCATCAATGTGCACCACGTTGTGTGTGTCTGTGTGTACCGTGTGTGTGTGTGTGTGTGTGTGTACCGTGTGTGTGTACCAGGGTGTGTGTATACCATGTGTGTACCGTGTGTGTGTGTGTACCATGGTGTGTGTATACTGTGTGTACCAGGGTGTGTGTGTACTGTGTGTACCAGGGTGTGTGTGTACCGTGTGTGTGTGTACCAGGGTGTGTGTGTACCAGGGTGTGTGTATACCGTGTGTGTGTGTGTACCACGGTGTGTGTATACCAGGGTGTGTGTGTACCGTGTGTGTGTGTGTGTGTGTACTGTGTGTGTATACCATGTGTGTGTGTGTGTACCTCGGTGTGTGTATACCGTGTGTACGTCGATCTCCATCTCCTTTATCTTGCTGACATTGAGAGAGAGTTAGATTACAGAATCAAGGGATATGGAGAGAGGGTACTGATTCTGGATGATCAGCCATGATCATATTGAATGGTGGTGCTGGCTCGAAGGGCCGAATGGCCTACTCCTGCACCTATTTTCCATGTTTCTATGTTTCTATGTCATAAGGTCATAAATCATGAGGTCATAGGTGATAGGAGTAGAATTAGGCCATTCGGCCCATCGAGTCTACTCCACCATTCAATCATGGCTGGTCTATCTCTCCCTCCTAACCCCATTCACCTGCCTTCTCCCCATAACCTCTGACACCCGTAAAAATTAAAGAATTTATCTATCTCTGCCTTAATATTAGCCATTGACTTGGCCTCTACAGCCGTCTGTGGCAAAAAATTCCACAGATTCACCACCCTCTGACGAAAGAAATTTCACCTCATCCCCTTCCTAAGCTGGTTGGCTTGGCACCAGGTCACGATCTTCTCAATCCCCTCCCTGTACTCTGACGTTATTATTTGACGTCCGGCCCGCGATGTGGTGTCGTCTGTCAACTTGTAGATTGAGTTGGATTGGTTATTGACATGAGTGAGGAGGAGTAGAGAACAGGGCTAAGAACTATCCTCCAGTGTGGAGGATTATCATAGAAGATGACATCGCAATAGACAATAGGTGCAGGAGGAGGCCATTCGGCCCTTCGAGCCAGCACCGCCATTCAATGTGATCATGACTGATCATCCCCAATCAGTACCCCGTTCCTGCCTTCTCCCCATATCCCCTGACTCCGCTATCTTTAAGAGCCCTATCTAGCTCTCTCTTGAAAGTATCCAGAGAACCGGCCTCCACCGCCCTCCGAGGCAGAGAATTCCACAGACTCACAACCCTCTCATCCTTCTAAACTCCAGAGTAAACTGGAGTCTCCTGTCCTCACTGGTTGTGGCCTGTTGGTTACGAGGTTGTGGATCCAGTTGCAGACTCCTAGTTCCATCCATTGGCAGATGAGCTTGGTTGGGATAACGGTATCGATCGATCGGTGCTGGTGAAATAACACGTGACGATGCACTCGACTTGATCAGAACGTTTGTGGGTGACATGCAAGTTGGTGATTGACGTGCAAGTTGGTGATTGACGTGCAAGTTGGTGAGTGACGTGCAAGTTGGTGAGTGACGTGCAAGTTGGTGAGTGACGTCCAAGACGGTGAGTGATGTGCAAGTTGGTGAGTGACGTGCAAGTTGGTGAGTGACGTGCAAGACGGTGAGTGACGTGCAAGTTGGTGAGTGACGTGCAAGTTGGTGAGTGACGTGCAAGTTGGTGAGTGACGTGCAAGTTGGTGAGTGACGTCCAAGACGGTGAGTGACGTTCAAGTTGGTGAGTGACGTGCAAGTTGGTGATTGACGTTCAAGTTGGTGAGTGACGTGCAAGTTGGTGAGTGACGTGCAAGTTGGTGAGTGATGTGCAAGTTGGTGAGTGACGTGCAAGTTGGTGAGTGACGTCCAAGACGGTGAGTGATGTGCAAGTTGGTGAGTGACGTTCAAGACGGTGAGTGACGTTCAAGTTGGTGAGTGATGTGCAAGTTGGTGAGTGATGTGCAAGTTGGTGAGTGATGTGCAAGTTGGTGAGTGACGTGCAAGTTGGTGAGTGACGTGCAAGTTGGTGAGTGACGTGCAAGTTGGTGAGTGACGTGCAAGTTGGTGAGTGATGTGCAAGTTGGTGAGTGACGTGCAAGTTGGTGAGTGATGTGCAAGTTGGTGAGTGACGTGCAAGTTGGTGAGTGATGTGCAAGTTGGTGAGTGATGTGCAAGTTGGTGAGTGATGTGCAAGTTGGTGAGTGACCTGCAAGTTGGTGAGTGATGTGCAAGTTGGTGAGTGACGTGCAAGTTGGTGAGTGACGTGCAAGTTGGTGAGTGATGTGCAAGTTGGTGAGTGACGTGCAAGTTAGTGAGTGATGTGCAAGACGGTGAGTGACGTTCAAGACGGTGAGTGACGTTCAAGTTGGTGAGTGATGTGCAAGACGGTGAGTGACGTTCAAGACGGTGAGTGATGTGCAAGTTGGTGAGTGACGTGCAAGTTGGTGAGTGACGTGCAAGTTGGTGAGTGACGTTCAAGACGGTGAGTGATGTGCAAGTTGGTGAGTGACGTGCAAGTTGGTGAGTGACGTGCAAGTTGGTGTCGTGGATGGCGAGCTGAGGAAGGCGGCAGGTCAGGTGGAAAGTTGGGCAGAGGTTTGGCCGATGGAATTCAATCCCAGCACACGTGAGATGGTGCATTTTGGTAAGTCGGATAGGGGTGAGGCAAGGCGAATGCAGGCCGCGAGGTAATGCTGATGAACAGAGAGATCTTGGGATTCAGGTTCAGAGTTCCCTGCATGTTGCAACATGGGTGGACAGAGTGGTGAAGACTGGACATGCGGCTGATCATTATAGATGTGTGCACACAATATAAACATTATGTCATGTTGCCACTTCACTAAACCCTCGCTCGACCACTTTATTGGGAGCAGGTCGTTACGCTGGAATGAGTATCGATTCACCGAGATGTTGCTTTGAATTAGAGAAATTCTTATATCCAGTATATTTAATATCCATATCACAAAATCACGGACCATTGGCAGCAGAGAGTGAGCTTGTTCGGCCTCCAGCGGGTGCTGGTTGAAGAACAGTATTTGTTTCAATCCAAGGGACACTTACACAGAGAGCTTGTGCAATGTGAGCAAGGGTGAAAATCAGGCCAAACAAAGCCTTAAAGAGAGCGTGTGGGGAGAGTGTGAGTGTAAACTGAAGTGGAAGGGAACGAATCTTCTCTAAACACAGCCTTTATAAACACATGCATGTTTAGGATGAGGTTCAGATTGGGGAGCAGTTGAATGGAGATGGGGTACAGAGTGAGCAGCTTACAGACATCTCATGGAGAGAAACTGCCAAGGTCGGGTCGAGAAGAGTGGGGTGAGGAACTGGAGGATGAAGATTGATGGAGGCAAGTTCCTGGAAGTGTTGGCTGTGTTTCAGGAGCCATCAGCCAGACTGGTGAGAAGGATCGCTCCCGCCAGCTGTGTGAGGCAAGGACAAGCGGCGTAGAATAAGGCTCAGCTCTCCTGGTCCGCGGACCTGTGGTGGGGAGGTGAAGACTTGTTAGAGACCTGGAACTCACCATCTGAAGAGCAGGAAGGGGCTGAAGATCACAGAGTGCCGGGACCTGGGACATGTTCCGGAAAGGCGGTGTGGGCGGGGGGGGGGGGGGGGGGGGGGGGGGGAGGGGCAAGGAGGGAGGAATGGTTCTTCTCCAACCAGCTCACATGAGGGGCTGAGTTACCCACTTGTGTACTGTAAACATTCAGGTCCCGGGGAGAACGTACAAACTCCATACAGACAGCACCCGTAGTTGGGATGGAACCCGGGTCTCTGCCGTGCTGCCCCTCAACTGATCTTTACCCCAGGTCCCTGCACAAGACATTTACCCTGAATCCCTCAATATCTCTCTTGTCAACCCCACAATCGCCACAGCCTGGTTGCCGTGGGAACTACTGTAAACATCGAATCTTATACGGGCACAGACACTGGAGTCTACAGCAAAGGGCAAACAGCTGGGGGAACTCAGCCAGTCAGGCAGCGTTTGGGGAGAGGGGGTGGGCAGACAACGTTTCCGATCAGGTCTCTTCATCTCAACCTGAAAGGTGAACGTCCCATTCCCTCAATAGATGCTGCCCGACCCCCCGACCCTCTATAGATGCTGCCCGACCCCCCGACCCTCTATAGATGCTGCCTGACCCCCCGACCCTCTATAGATGCTGCCTGACCCCCCGACCCTCTATAGATGCTGCCCGACCCCCCGACCCTCTATAGATGCTGCCCGACCCCCCGACCCTCTATAGATGCTGCCTGACCCCCCGACCCTCTATAGATGCTGCCTGACCCCCCGACCCTCTATAGATGCTGCCCGACCCCCCGACCCTCTATAGATGCTGCCCGACCCCCCGACCCTCTATAGATGCTGCCCGACCCCCCGACCCTCTATAGATGCTGCCTGACCCCCCGACCCTCTATAGATGCTGCCCGACCCCCCGACCCTCTATAGATGCAGCCTGACCCCCCGACCCTCTATAGATGCTGCCCCACCCCCCGACCCTCTATAGATGCTGCCCGACCCCCCGACCCT
This sequence comes from Raja brachyura, assembly GCA_963514005.1. The sequence goes on from CAUPSL010000981.1 coordinate 612,814, forward strand.
CTATAGATGCTGCCTGACCCCCCGACCCTCTATAGATGCTGCCTGACCCTCTATAGATGCTGCCCGACCCTCTATAGATGCTGCCTGACCCCCCGACCCTCTATAGATGCTGCCTGACCCCCCGACCCTCTATAGATGCTGCCTGACCCTCTATAGATGCTGCCTAACCCCCGACCCTCTATAGATGCTGCCCGACCCCCCAACCCTCTATAGATGCTGCCTGACCCCCCGACCCTCTATAGATGCTGCCTGACCCCCCGACCCTCTATAGATGCTGCCTGACCCTCTATAGATGCTGCCTGACCCCCCGACCCTCTATAGATGCTGCCTGACCCTCTATAGATGCTGCCTGACCCCCGACCCTCTATAGATGCTGCCCGACCCCCCGACCCTCTATAGATGCTGCCTGACCCCCCGACCCTCTATAGATGCTGCCTGACCCCCCGACCCTCTATAGATGCTGCCTGACCCCCCGACCCTCTATAGATGCTGCCTGACCCCCCGACCCTCTATAGATGCTGCCCGACCCTCTATAGATGCTGCATGACCCCCGACCCTCTATAGATGCTGCCTGACCCTCTATAGATGCTGCCCGACCCCCAGACCCTCTATAGATGCTGCCTGACCCCCCGACCCTCTATAGATGCTGCCTGACCCCCAGACCCTCTATAGATGCTGCCCGACCCCCCGACCCTCTATAGGTGCTGCCCGACCCTCTATAGATGCTGCCCGACCCTCTATAGATGCTGCCTGACCCTCTATAGATGCTGCCTGACCCCCGACCCTCTATAGATGCTGCCTGACCCTCTATAGATGCTGCCTGGCCCTCTATAGATGCTGCCCGACCCTCTATAGATGCTGCCTGGCCCTCTATAGATGCTGCCTGGCCCTCTATAGATGCTGCCCGACCCTCTATAGATGCTGCCCGACCCTCTATAGATGCTGCCCGACCCTCTATAGATGCTGCCCGACCCTCTATAGATGCTGCCCGACCCTCTATAGATGCTGCCCGACCCTCTATAGATGCTGCCCGACCCTCTATAGATGCTGCCTGGCCCTCTATAGATGATTCCTGACACTTTGTTCCCCCAGCTAGTCTCATCTTTTTTCTCCCATCCTATAACTTCATCAAATCTGCTCCCAATGTTTCTGCCTTTAGAAAAATATTTGCAGAAATCATACAAATAAACGGGCTCGTGTGTTCCCGCATCCTCCTCCGTTCAACAGTAAACAACTGTTCCTCACAACTAAACTATTCCAGTCTGGCAGCATCTCTGTAAATACAGCCTTGGCAGCCGATACTGCGCTCACATCACTGCAGCCGCGGTGACCAGATCGGCTCACGTTGTGTACAACCTCCCGTCCGATATTCCCTAATAAAGAAGAGACATCCGTTTATCACGTCCCGGCCAACCCGCAGGCCGCTCTGCCCGTCCACTGTGTGCTCATTCTCCCATTACCGCACATGAAGTGGCAATGTGAACCGCTGGGTAGCAGTGTGAACTGTGAGGAGGACGCTATGAGAATGCAGGGTGACTTGGACAGGTTGGGGGAGTGGGTAGATGCATGGCAGATGCAGTTTAATGTGGATAAATGTGGATCTGGGGGGTCCTTGTTCATCAGTTAATGAAAGTAAGCATGCAGGTACAGCAGGCAGTGAAGAAAGCAAATGGCATATTGGCCTTCATAACAAACAAGAGGAGTTGAGTATAGGAGCAAAGAGGTCCTTCTGCAGTTGTACAGAGCCCTAGTGAGACCACACCTGGAGTATTGTGTGCAGTTTTGTCTCCAAATTTGAGGAAGGACATTCTTGCTATTGAGGGAGTGCAGCGTAGGTTCACCAAGTTAATTCCCAGGATGGCGGGACTGTCATATGCTGAGAGAATGGAGCGGCTGGGCTTGTATACACTGGAATTTAGAAGGATGAGAAGGGATCTTATTGAAACATATAAGATTATTAAGGGTTTGGACATGCTAGAGGCAGGAAACATGTTCCTGATGTTGAGGGAGTCCAGAACCAGGGGCCACTTTAAGAATAACGGGTAAGCCATTTCGAATGGAGATGAGGAAAAACTTTTTCACCCAGAGAGTTGGGAATGTGTGGAATTCTCTGCCCCAGAAGGCAGTGGAGGCTAATTCTCTGGATGCTCTCAAGAGTTCTTAAAAATAGTGGTCAAGGGATATGGGGAGAAGGTGGATGATCAGCCATGATCACATTGAATGGCGGTGCTGGCTCAAAGAGCTGAATGGCCTACTCCTGAACCTGTTGTCTATTGTCTTGCCTTGCTACATACTGTAGCTGAGGATTAAATTCCATTTGCCACTTCCCCCCCTCCCCCCCATTAAGATCGATCAACTAAAGGTGTCAGGAGTTATGGGGAGAAGGCAGGAGAATGGGGTTGAGAGGGAGAGATAGATCAGCCATGATTGAATGGTGGAGTAGACTTGATGGGCCGAATGGCCTAATTCTGCCTCAGCAAGATGAAGTGATGAACTACATCTTGCTACATCTTGTCTCTTCACCATGAACCCTGCTGTCATCTGCAGACTCCCCTTGCCTTGGGTCTGGAGCAGTGATACACATCCCATCACAGAACACGAGAACTGGTCAAGTGAAGAGAGTTTATTGTCACGTGTCCCAGGTGAAACAGAATATGTAAACATAGTATAGAATAGAGATAAAAGTTCAGTGTGTCTATATACCATGGACCATATAGATACACAAGAAATAAACAGATAAACTGTTATTGTTCAGAGCTTGTTTGATGCCGTGTTTCATAGCCTGATGGCTGTGGGGAAGATGCTGTTCCTGAACCTGGATGTTGCAGATTTCAGGCTCCGGTATCTTCTTCCCAATGGCAACGGAGAGATGAGTATGTGGCCAGGATGGTGTGGGTCTTTGCTGATGTTAGATGTCTTGTGAGGCAGCGACTGTGATAAGTCCTGAGCTCAGCGGAACGGCACCTTACAGGCTCCAATCACAAACTCAACTCTCATTCATTCCGCGTCCTCCTCTGAGCCAGTTTTAAATCCATCTTTGGGTTTTTACTTTGTTGAGCAGTTCTTGTCAAAGGCAGACAAACGTCCTCACAGGTCAGAGTCACAGAGTCACAAGTCAAGTGGATAGGTTGGTAAGAAAGGCATATGTTACCCTGGTCTTCATATGTGGAGCATTGAGGACAAGAGTCAGGAAGTCACCGTGCAGCTTTATCGGGCTTGGGTCGGGCTGCATCTGGAGTATTGTGGGCAGTTGTGGTCGCCCCCGTCACAGGGGCGGGGGTGGAGGCAGATACGATAGTGGTGTTCAGGCGTTTAGACGGGCACATGGTTATGCAGTGAATGGAGGGATACGGATCACGTGCAGGCGGAGGGGGTTAGTTTAACCTGACGTTATATTCAGCACGGACATTGTGGGCCGAAGGGCCTGTTCCAGTGCTGTGCTGTTCTATGTATCTGAGGTAATCTTACTGAAACATAGAGGATTCTGAAGAGGTTTGGGTGGATACTGAGGAGATGTTTCACTCAGTGCCAGAACCCAGGAAGCAGTTTGAGGATAGTGAAAGTGGAGAGATGAGAATTTGACATAAGATGGTGATTGACTCTGTTGGAAGATTGTGGATCACAAGTTCACATTCACAAGTAATAGGAGTAGAACTAGGCCACTCGGCCCATCGAGTCTACTCCGCCTTCCATTCATGGCTGATCTCTGCCTCCCAATCCCATTGCCCTGCCCCAGCCCACAACCCCGACACCCGCTCCAATCAAGAATCTGTCCTCTGTGGGTCCATCATCATGTGGGTGAGTCCCTCATTGTGGCCCTCGGACTAACTTTGATCGGATTTTGCTGGCTTTACTTTCCACCAAACGTTATTCCCTTATCATGTCACTGTACATTGCGAATGACTCGATTATGATCATGTATTGTCTTTCCGCTGACTGGTTAGCGCGCAACAAAAGCTTTTCACTGTACCTCGCTACACGTGACAATGAACTAAAGCGAATGAGGGGTGAGGATTTTAAACCATGTTGTTTAATGTCCAGTGAAGGAGGACTTTGATAGTTGACTAGTTGTCCCATTGCAGGGGGCGATGAACATGGCCTCTTCAGCATTGACCGAGACAGTGGGATGTTGTCCACAACTGCTGGCCTGGACAGGGAGGCCACTGTCCTCTACACATTGACCATCGCAGCGTGGGATCAGGGCGAGCCACAACACAGCAGCTCAGTGTCCGTCTTTGTCCACGTGTTGGACATGAATGACAACTCACCCACGTTCCAGGAGCCCAGCTACATGGCGGAGGTGGGAGAGGACAGTGTGGTGGGAACTCTGGTGTTGCAGGTGTCTGCTGTGGACAGTGATGCAGGCTCCAATGGACAGGTGTTCTACTACCTGAGCAGCGACTCGCTGGGCATGTTCAGCGTGGACACAGTGGGCAGAGTGACCACTGCCCAGCCCCTGGACCGGGAGAAGGAAGATACCTACAGGTTCCTGGTGCGAGCGGTGGACTCGGCACCTTCCGACCCCCGCAGCTCCACCACCAGGCTAGAGGTCATCGTGAAGGACGTCAACGACAACTCTCCACACTTCCTAGTTGACCCACTGGTGGTCAATATCTCCAAACACACACCTGTCCACCAGGTAGTGGCGGCCATGAAGGCTGAGGACAAGGACTTTGGAGCCAACGCCTCCATCTTTTACCGCTTTGCCAACGTGGTTGCGGGCTTCAGCCTCAACTCTTTCACCGGGGAGATCCGGCTCCTGTCGGCGCTCGGCCCTATGACCCAGAGGGAGCGCACGTTGTTGGTGGTGGCGACTGACCAGGGAACGCCTGCTCGCTCCACCACCGGCGTGGTCACCGTACACCTGCGGGAGCAGCCGGAGCTCGGCATTCGCTTCCGGCGAAGCCTCACCGACGTGGCAGTAGCCGAGAACACGGCACCAGGTAACACGCACACGCACGCACACGCACACACGAACACACATACATGCACACATGAACATGCACACACGCACACGCACGCACACATGAACATGCACACGCACGCACACGCACACACGCACACGCACACACGAACACACATGCATGCACACATGAACATGCACACACGCACACACACGCACACACGAACACACATGCACGCACACATGAACATGCACACGCACACACACACACACACGAACACACATGCACGCACACATGAACATGCACACGCACGCACACACACACACGCACACGCACACACGAACACACATGCATGCACACATGAACATGCACACACGCACACGCACGCACACATGAACATGCACACGCACGCACACGCACACACACGCACACACACGCACACACGAACACACATGCACGCACACACGAACACACGCACGCACACACGCACACGCATGCGCACGCACACGCGCACACACACACACACACAAACACACATGCACGCACACACGAACACACACACACGCACACACATGCACGCACACACGAACACACATGCACGCACACATGAACATACGCACGCACACACACACGCAGACACGCACACACACACACACGCATACACATACACGCACACACGCACACGCACACACGAACACACATGCACGCACACATGAACGCACGCATACGCACACGCACACACACACGCACACGCACGCACGCACACGCACGCACACACACGCACACACACACACACACGCACGCACGCACACACACACACTGTGATAGACACACAATTTATAGGATGGACATACATGTTTGTATGACCCAACTCACAGTGGCGCATGTATGTGTGCGTGCGTCTTTGAAAAGTCATAATTGTATTCTATAGTTTCCTCTGGCAGCTCGTTCCAGATAGGACTACACTCTGAGTTCCCTCTTAAATGTTCCTCCTACCTGTGCCCTCTAGTTGTAGAATCCTCTACCCTGGGAAACAGACTGTGGGCGTTCACTTTATCCGGGCCCCTCAAGATCTTGTCCACCTCAATGAGGTCACCCTCAGCCCCCTACGCTCCAAAGGAACAAAGTCCCAGCCTATCCAACCTCTCCCTGTAACTCAAGCCCTCAAGCCCAGGTAACATCCAGGTGAATCTCTGCTGCACCCGCTCCAACTGTACACAGTGCTCCAGGTGTGGTCTCACCAACGACTGGTGCAGACGCTTCATGTCCCAACTCTTGTACTCAACACCCTTCCCAATGCTGACACTGGGCAGTATTAGGCACCCGCCGCAGTCTGCGTAGAAAAACCTGCCCCACAATCTCCCTTCTCACCTGAAAAGCATGTCCTCTAATCTTGGACATTTCCACCCTGGGGAAAAGGTTCTGAGTGTCTTCTCTGTCCATCATTTTATATTCTCTGCCCGACCTCCAACAATAAAGAACAAACCAAGTTTGTTCAACCTTCTCCCTGTAGCTAATGCCCTGTAATCCAGGCAATATCCTGGTAAACCTCCTCTGCACCATCTCCAAAGCCTTCACATCCTTCCTGTGACGGGGGCCGAACCAGAACTGCCCGCAATACTCCAAGTGCAGCCCGACCCATGTTTACTACAGGTGACAGGGTCTTGAATGACACCACACGCCTACTTTACCAATCTCTCTACTTGTGTCGCCACTTTCAGGGGGCCCGGGAGCCCTCTGTATCATTCACCATACACTTACCCCTTACATTTCACCTCCCAAACTGCTACACCTCACACTTGCTTAGATTAAACTGCATCTGCCATTTCTCTGCCAACATCTGTAACTGATCTATAAGCAGCTGTATCCTTTAACAACCTTCCTCACTATCCGCAACTCTGCTAATTCTTGTGTCATCTGCAAATACTGATCAGACCACCTACATTTATGTCCAAGTCATTTATAAATATAATGATCAACGGAGGTCCCAGCACTGATGCTCACGGACCCCACTAATCATACACCCCCAATCCAGAGTAACAGCCCTCCCACCCTTCAGTGTCCAATCAAACCAACAGTTTCAGTTCAGTTTAGTTTATTGTCCCGTGTAGCGAGGTACAATGAAAAGCTTTTGTTGCGCGCTCTCCGGCAAGCGGAAAGACAACACATGATTACAATTGAGCTTTTCGCAGTGGACAGATAAGGGTTAGAGGCTTCCACCAAACGTCTCTGGAGACACTTCGTCCTTTAGTCCAGCCCGTGGGAGAGAACTTGTCAAATGATTCCCTGAAGCCCATGTAGACGACACCCATTGCCCCACCCTCAACAATCCCCCTCTCTCTCCCCCACTTACCCCTTCTCTCTCTCTCTCCCCCTCTCTCTTGCCCCCCCCCCCCCCCCCCCCCCACCTCAGGCACGTCTGTGGTCCGGGTCCAAGCCCAGCACCAGAACGGCTCCAACAGAGGAATTGTCTACAGCATCTTCAGCGGGAACGATCGAGGGACCTTCACCATCCGCTCCCACACCGGTGAGTGACGGGATGGGGGGGGGGGGGGGGGGGGGGAATGGGACGCTCTTTCAGAAAGGAGATGAGTAGGAACTACTTTAGTCCAGAGGATGGTGAATCTGTGGATTTCTTTGCCACAGTCGGCGGGTGAGACCAAGTCAGTGGATATTTTTAAGGCAGAGATAGATAGATTCTTGATTAGTGCGGGTGTCAGGGGTTATGGGGAGAAGGCAGGAGAATGGGGTTAGGAGGGAGAGATAGATCAGGCTTGATGGGCCAAATGGCCTGATTCTACTCCAATAACGGGAACTTGTGCTCTGCAGTGGCACTGTGTGTGACAAGTGTGTGGGTGCGGACAGTTCCACCCCTCACCCCAGCAGAGCCCACCCCTCACCCCAGCAGAGCCCACCCCTCACCCCAGCAGAGCCCACCCCTCACCCCAGCAGAGCGCACCCCTCACCCCAGCAGAGCCCACCCCTCACCCCAGCAGAGCCCACCCCTCACCCCAGCAGAGCGAGCCCTCACCCCACAGAGCCCTCCCCTCACCCCAGCAGAGCCCACCCCTCACCCCAGCAGAGCCCACCCCTCACCCCAGCAGAGCTCATCCCTCACCCCAGCAGAGCCCACCCCTCACCCCAGCAGAGCCCACCCCTCACCCAAGCAGAGCCCAGTCCTCACCCTAGCAGAGCCCAGCCCTCACCCCAGCAGAGCCCACCCCTCACCCCAGCAGAGCCCAGTCCTCACCCCAGCAGAGCCCAGTCCTCACCCCAGCAGAGCCCACCCCTCACCCCAGCAGAGCCCAGCCCTCACCCCAGCAGAGCCCTCTCACACCTCTGGCAGTGGAGAGCAGTTTCACGGATTCCGTGACTGGATCGCAGCCAGGGTCAGTCATCCAGGCAGCAGTGAGTCACGACAGCCGAGACACAGCATGGATCAGAGCCCGGCCGCTGGGGTTTGGCAGCCACACGCTGGGGCTCCAGGCCATCAGCTGCTGCCCACAGTAAACAGCAAGCAGGAGGCGAGGCTAACCACAGGGCCCGGCACGGAGACACAACCATAGACACTGGGCGCCTGTGGGTGGGGCGGCACGGAGGGAGGGGCAGTGAGGGAGCGCCGCACTGTGGGAGGGACAGAGAGGGAGCGCCGCACTGTGGGAGGGGCAGTGAGGGAGCGCCGCACTGTGGGAGGGGCGGTGATGAGGGAGCGCCGCACTGTGGGAGGGGCGGTGATGAGGGAGCGCCGCACTGTGGGAGGGGCAGTGGTGAGGGAGCGCCGCACTGTGGGAGGGGCAGTGAGGGAACGCCGCACTGTGGGAGGGGCAGTGAGGGAGCGCCGCACTGTGGGAGGGTGGGTGAGGGAGCGCCGCACTGTGGGAGGGGCAGAGAGGGAGCGCCGCACTGTGGGAGGGGCAGTGAGGGAGCGCCGCACTGGGGAGGGGCAGAGAGGGAGCGCCGCACTGTGGGAGGGGCAGCAGTGAGGGAGGGGCGGGATGAGGGAACATATTATATTCAGCTTCCCCAGGTGCGTGTCTATCTATCCCCACTGTGACCGCTGCATCTGTGGCGTTGCTGTGTGCTGTGTTACTCCAGGCGACATCTCCATTAAGAGCGCGGCTGGACTGGACTTTGAGGAGGGGGCGCGGCGACGCCTGGTCATTAAAGCTGAATCCTCCTCGTCTGCCGTCTTCACCTCCGTCACGCTGGTCCTCCAGGACATCAACGACAACCTGCCCCTCTTCCAGCAGCAGAATTACGTGGCCTTCATCTGGGAAGCCCAGGGCTACAGCACGCCCATCATGCAGGTAGCCCAGCCGTCATGCAGGTAGCCCAGCTGTGGCCTCACTAGCCCAGCCGTGCTCACACCGGCCACGCTAGCCCAGCTGATCATACTGGCCAAACTGGTCCTTAGTCCCAACTTTCCCACACCGCCCAATACACTGACCATATAACTAAACACCTCCGTGACTTACCTCTCACTCTGGGTGACTACCTGTACAGG
>CAUPSL010000982.1:0-19950 GCA_963514005.1 Raja brachyura
CCCCGATCCCTTTAGCCACAAGTGCCACATCTAACGCCCTCTTAAATATAGCCAATGAACTGGCCTCAACTACATTATGTGGCAGAGAATTCCAGAGACTCACCACTCTCTCTGTGAAAAATGTTTTCCTCATCTCGGTCCTAAAGGAATTCCCCCTTATCCTTAAACGGTGACCCCTTGTTCTGGACCTCCCCAACATCGGGAACAATCTTCCTGCATCTAGCCTGTCGAACCCCTTAAGAATTTTGTACGTTTCTATAAGATCCAATGCTTACAGTTAACAAGCTGCTGACAATGGTCTGTTGAAGAAACATAGAAACATAGAAATTAGGTGCAGGAGTAGGCCATTCGGCCCTTCGAGCCTGCACCGCCATTCAATATGATCATGGCTGATCATCCAACTCAGTATCCCGTACCTGCCTTCTCTCCATACCCCCAATCCCTTTAGCCACAAGGGCCACATCTAACTCCCTCTTAAATATAGCCAATGAACTGGCCTCGACTACCTTCTGTGGCAGAGAATTCCAGAGACTCACCACTCTCTGTGTGAAAATGTTTTCCTCATCTCGGTCCTAAAGGAATTCCCCCCTATCCTTAAGGTGTGATCCCTTGTCCTGGACCTCCCCAACATCGGGAACAATCTTCCTGCATCTAGCCTGTCCAACCCCTTAAGAATCTTGTAAGTGAAGGAGCTGCAATGCTGAAAAATCGAAGGTAGACAAAAATGCTGGAGAAACTAGCGAGTGAGGCAGCATCTATGAAGCGAAGAAAATCGGCAGCATTTCGGGTCGACCAGAAACGTTGCCTATTCCCTTCGCTCCATAGATGCTGCCTCACCCGCTGAGTTTCTCCAGCATTTTTGTCTACCAGCTAACAAGGGCCTGTTTCCTTTATCACTTTTTTAGAAAACATAGAAACGCAGAAAAATTGGTACAGGAGTAGGCCATTCGGCCATTTGACCCTTCGACCATTCAATATGATGATGGCTGGCCATGCAAAATGAGTCCCCCGTTCCTGCTTTCTCCCCATATCCCTTCATTCGGTTAGCCCTAAGAGCTATGTCTTGAAATCTCTCTCTTAGAAACATAGAAACATAGAAATTAGGTGCAGGAGTAGGCCATTCGGCCCTTCGAGCCTGCACCGCCATTCAATATGATCATGGCTGATCATCCAACTCAGTATCCTAGGGGGCGCCGTCCTGTGTGGTATGGCTGCCCAGCCTGCAGCCGTATGTCTTTTCTTCTTTTCTTTTTTTTAGTGTGTTAAGAGTTTTATTGTTTGGAGCCTATTCTTTTTTATGTGGGGGGTGAGTGGGGGGAAAGGGGGAAACTACTTTTCAGGGTCCCTACCTGGTTGGAGAGGCAGCTTTTCTCCGGGCTGCATCTCCGACCCGATCCTCGCGGCCTACCAGCGGGCCTGGAGTGGCGTTTCCCGAGGAGACCGTCCAGGGCCTCGGCTTCGGCAGCGGCGGAGCGCTGGAGAGCCATCGCGGGGCGGAGCGGAGCGGGCGATGCCTTGCCTGGGTCGCCGCGCTGGAGCTCCGGTGAGCTGGATCCGCCCGAGCCAAACATCGCGGAGCCGCGGGTCTGTGGAGCGGCCAGCTGCGGGCGGCAGCGCTGAACTTTAACACCGGGAGCCAGCAGAGGTGAGCTCCATTCAGCGCGGCCTTGTCGGCTCTGGACGCCGCGGACTCGAGCGGGAAGCGGCCGTTCCGGGTGCACCAAGCCGCTGAGAGCATCACCACCCGGCGAGAACGGCCTGGAACATCGGGCCTCCGTGAAGGCGACTATGGAGGCCTCAATAGGCCTGACTATGGGTGGACATGAGTTGGGGACTGGACTTTGTGCCTTCCCTCATAATGTGAACCATTGTGGGGGGATGTTTTTATGTTTAAATCTCTTTATTAGTGTTGTGTCTGTATTCTTTATTTTATGTGCTGCATGGTAAGAAGCATTTCACTACACCAATGGGTGTATGTGACAAATAAACTAACCTTGAACCTTGAACCTTGTATCCCGTACCTGCCTTCTCTCCATACCCTCTGATCCCCTTAGCCACAAGGGCCACATCTAACTCCCTCTTAAATATAGCCAATGAACTGGCCTCAACTACCCTCTGTGGCAGAGAGTTCCAGAGACCCACCACTCTCTGTGTGAAAAAATTCCTTCTCATCTCGGTCCTAAAGGATTTCCCCCTCTTGAAAAGGTCCAGTGAATTAGCCTCCACTGCCTTCAGTGGCAGAGAATTCCACAGATTCACAACTCTCTGGGTGAACGGTTTTCCTCATCTCAGTCTTAAATGGCCTACCCCTTATTCTTAAACTGTGACCCTTGGTTCTGGACTCCCCCAACATTTATTGATAGTTCTTTAATTCTCCAAATCATTAGCTATATCTCTCATTTTTCTTTACCCTAACCTGTCTTATAGACTCGGCTTGCACTCGCTGGAATTTAGAAGATTGAGGGGGGATCTTATAGAAACTTACAAAATTCTTAAGGGGTTGGACAGGCTAGATGCAGGAAGATTGTTCCCGATGTTGGGGAGGTCCAGGACAAGGGGTCACAGCTTAAGGATAAGGGGGAAATCCTTTAGGACCGAGATGAGAAGGACTTTTTTCACACAGAGAGTGGTGGGTCTCTGGAACTCTCTGCCACAGAGGGTAGTTGAGGCCAGTTCATTGGCTATATTTAAGAGGGAGTTAGATGTGGCCCTTGTGGCTAAGGGGATCAGAGGGTATGGAGAGAAGGCAGGCACGGGATACTGAGTTGGATGATCAGCCATGATCATATTGAATGGCGGTGCAGGCTCGAAGGGCCGAATGGCCTACTCCTGCACCTAATTTCTATGTTTCTATGTCTGAATAAGGGTCTTGACTCGAAACGTTACCCGTTTCTTCTCTCCAGAGATGCTGCCTTCCCAAAGAGTTACTCCAGCCTTTTGTATCAACCTTCACCACAACCCTAGCTCCAATCCTTGACGCCCCAAGCGCTCCATGTTGCTCCTGTTGGTTTATTATCATTTATTATAACTGATGAAGTGTACAGCTTTTGCTTGGGTGCCCCATCCAATCACACTAGATAGAGTCATATGGTGTGGAAACAGGCCCTTCAGCCCAACTTGCCAACACCAGCCGACATGCCGTAGCTACACAAGTCCAACCTGCCTGTAACTGTCTGACTGTTTCTTAAACGTTGGGATAGTCCCAGCCTCAACTACCTCCTCTGGCAGCTTGTTCCAGGGGTTGGACAGGCTAGATGCAGGAAAATTGTTCCCAATGTTGGGGATCTCCAGAACAAGGGGTCACAGTTTAAGGATAAGGGGGAAGTCTTTTAGGACCGAGATGAGAAAATCATTTTTCACGCAGAGTGGTGAATCTGTGGAATTCTCTGCCACAGAAGGTAGTTGAGGCCAGTTCATTGAACCTGGCTCGGAACTCTGAACATTAATATCCCTCCATCTGTTACTTGCACTTTATTAATTTATTAATTCATGGGTATATTTATGTATAGAATTGTAGTCAATGCCTTCTATGTTCTGTTGTGCTATGCAAAGAAAGATTTTCATTGTCCTGTCAGGGACACATGACAATAAACTCTTTTGACTTTGACTTGACTTCATTGGCTATATTTAAGAGGGAGTTAGATCTGGCCCTTGTGGCTAAAGGGATCAGGGGGTATGGAGAGAAGGCAGGTATAGGATACTGAGTTGGATGATCATATTGAATGGCGGTGCAGGCTCGAAGGGCCGATTGGCCTACTCCTGCACCTATTTTCTATATTTCTATGTTGCTATGTTTACACCCACCAGTTACCCCTCAGATTCCTATTAAATCTTTTCTTCTTCACCTTGAACCCGTGTCCTCTGGTCCTCGACTCTCCTACTCTGGGCAAGAGGTTCTGTGCATCTACCTGACTTATTCCTCTCATGATTTTATGCATCTCTATGAGATCACCCCTCACTCCTGTGCTCCAAGGAACAGAGACCGAGCCTACTCAACCTCTCCCTATAGCTCAGACCCTCTAGTCCTGACAACATCCTCATAAATCTTCTGTGAACCCTTTCAAGCTTGACAATATCTTTCCTCCAACATGGTGCCCAGAACTGAACACAATACTCTCAATGCGGTCTCACCAACGCCTTATGCAACACATACTCTCCAAGTTTGCAGATGCCAGAAAGTGGGAGGTCTTGTAGGTGGTGAAGATGGATTTGAAAAATTGCATCAGGATCTTGATCGGTTGGGCAGGTGGGCTGAGGAGTGGTTGGTGGAATTTAATTCACAGAGAATGTGTGGGCAGGAACTGCAGATGCTGGTTTAAATTGGAGATAGACACAAAACGCTGGAGTAACTCAGCAGGACAGGCAGATTCTCTGGAGAGAAGGAATGGCTGATGTTTCAGGTCGAGACTTCTCTTCAGAGAAATGTGCGGTGATGCTTTTTGGGACCACTAACATTGGTGTACAATTTTGGTCGCCCAATTATAGGAAGGATGTCAACAAAATAGAGAGGGTACAGAGGAGATTTACTAGAATGTTGCCTGGGTTTCAACAGCTAAGTTACAGAGATAGGTTGAATAAGTTAGGTCTTTATTCTCTGGAGCGCAGAAGGTTAAGGGGGGACTTGATTGAGGTCTTTAAAATGATGAGAGGGATAGACAGAGTTGATGTGGACAAGCTTTTCCCTTTGAGAATAGGGAAGTTTCAAACAAGAGGAACTGACTTTAGAATTAAGGGACAGAGGTTTAGGGGTAACATGAGGGGGAACTTCTTTACTCAGAGAGTGGTAGCGGTGCGGAATGAGCTTCCAGTGGAAGTGGTGGCGGCAAGTTCGTTGGTATCATTTAAAAATAAATTGGATAGGCATATGGATGAGAAGGGTATGGAGGGTTATGGTATGAGTGCAGGCAGGTGGGACTAAGGGAAAAAAGGTGTTCGGCACGGACTTGAAGGGCCGAGATGGCCTGTTTCCGTGCTGTAATTGTTATATGGTTATATGGTTAACATGGGCAGAACCGACACAGTGAACCGTAGGGCACTGGGGGGTGTTGCAGAGCAGAGGAATTTAGGAGTACAGGTTCATAGTAGGGCATCACAGATGGACAGGTAGTTCAAAAGGCTTTTGGCACATTGACCTTCATCAGTCAGAGTATTGAATATAGAAAATGGGAGGTTTGCTTGCAGATGTATAAGAAGTTGGTGAGGCTGCATTTGGAGGATTGTGATCAGGTCTGGGCACAATGTTACAGGAAAGATGTTATCAAGCTGGAAGGAAAGCAGAGAAGATTTATGAGGATGTTGCCAGGACACGAGAGCCTAAACTAGAGGGAAAAGTTGAGGTTGGGGCTCTATTCCTTGGAGCGTAGGAGAATGAGGGGCGATCTGGCACAGGTGTATAAAATCACGAGAGAAATAGATGAACAGGTGAACAAACAGGAAGATGACTGAACTAATGTTCTGATCCAATTAAAAACCATACACAGATATTATTACTCAAAAACTAAAATAAGCACATTTTTTCCAAACGTCTCCCCCATTTGTGATAAATGTCTATCTCAGGAAGCATCTATAGCACATTTCTTTGTGTTTTGAATAACAATCCAAAAATTTGCGAATGAAATCTTTGAAATTTTTACAAAATTATTTAAAATAAAACTGAAAACGAAAGCAGAATTTATTATTTTTGGAGCAATGGAAGTCAGCTTTGAACTTCGTTCCAAAAGAGCTTCCTTAATTATGGCTTAATAATAGCAAAAAAATTCATACTAAATTCAGGAAAAACGCTCCCACACCAACGGTAAAAATGTGGATTTCAAATATGTCCGAAATGTCACACCTCGAAGAGATGAGATTCCTCCAAGCAAGCAAATCAGACCATTTCCAAAAGATTTGCTCTCCATTTTTCGACATTACAAGCATAGGGTGTAACATATTAATGATTTGGACGAGGGAATTGAATGCAACATCTCCAAGTTTGCAGATGACACTAAGCTGGGGGGTAGTGTTAGGTGTGAGGAGGATGCTAGGAGGCTGCAAGGTGACTTGGATAGGCTTGGTGACTGGGCAAATGCATGGCAGATGCAGTATAATGTGGATAAATATGAGGTTATCCACTTTGGTGGCAAAAACAGGAGGGTTGACTATTATCTGAATGGTGGCAAATTAGGAAAAGGGGAGATGCAATGAGACCTGGGTGTCATGGTACACCAGTCATTGAAAGTAGGCATGCAGGTGCAGCAGGCAGTGAAGAAAGCGAATGGTATGTTAGCATTCATAGCAAAAGGATTTGAGTTTAGGAGCAGGGAGGTTCTACTGCAGTTGTACAGGGTTTTGGTGAGACCACACCTGGAGTATTGAGTACAGTTTTGGTCTCCAAATCTGAGGAAAGACATCCTTGCCATAGAGGGGGTACAGAGCAGGTTCATCAGACTGATTCCTGGGTTGTCAGGACTTTCATATGAGAAATGACTTGGCTTGTACTCGCTAGAATTTAGAAGACTGAGGGGGGATCATATAGAAACTTACAGAATTCTTAAGAGGTTGGATAGGCTAGATGCAGGAAAATTGTTCCCAATGTTGGGGAGGTCCAGAACAGGGGGTCACAGTTTAAGGATAAGGAGGAATTCCTTTAGGACCGAGATGAGGAGAACATTTTTCACACAGAGAGTGGTGAGTCTCTGGAAATCTCTGCCACAGAGGGTAGTTGAGGCCAATTCATTGGCTATATTTAAGAGGGAGTTAGATGTGGCCCTTGTGGCTAAAGGGATCAGGGGGTATGGAGAGAAGGCAGGTACGGGATACTGAGTTGGATGATCAGCCATGATCACATTGAATGGCGGTGCAGGCTCGAAGGGCCGAATGGCCTACTCCTGCACCTATTTTCTATTTTTCTATGTGTCTATAACTTTGCAAATAAACGGTTTCAGCACCTGGTGAGGGGTGTGTAAAGATACGACGTAGGTACATCCATTTTATCTTATTTTACTTTCTTATATTTTCTTTTTTCTATTTTTCTCTTTCTTTTTCTTGTGTTTTATTTTTTATTTTTTGTTATTCGTACTCGTGTTCTACATTTCTACGGGTTTTTCATAGAAACATAGAAATTAGGTGCAGGAGTAGGCCATTCGGCCCTTCGAGCCTGCACCGCCATTCAATGTGATCATGGCTGATCATCCAACTCAGTATCCTGTACCTGCCTTCTCTCCATACCCTCTGATCCCCTTAGCCACAAGGGCCACATCTAACTCCCTCTTAAATATAGCCAATGAACTGGCCTCAACTACCCTCTGTGGCAGAGAGTTCCAGAGACCCACCACTCTCTGTGTGAAAAAAGTCCTTCTCATCTCGGTCCTAAAGGATTTCCCCCTTATCCTTAAGTTGTGACCCCTTGTCCTGGACCTCCCCAACATCGGGAACAATCTTCCTCCATCTAGCCTGTCCAACCCCTTAAGAATTTTGTAAGTTTCTATAAGATCGCCTCTCAATCTCCTAAATTCTAGAGAGTATAAACCGAGTCTATGCAGTCTTTGTTCATAAGACAGTCCTGACATCCCAGGAATCAGTCTGGTATAGGTGGGGCCAAGTGGAGAGAAGCCAGTACTGGGAGTCAGTGGAGAGAGGCCAGAATCAGGGTGATGTGATCCCTTTTATGGGTACCCATCAGAAGTCTACTTTAGTGAGAGGAAGAACTACTTTAGTCAGAGTTAATCTGTGAAACACATGGCCACAGAGGGCTGTGGAGGTCAATTCAGTGAATATTAGTATCATGGCAGAGATAGACATGTTCTTGAATTTAACGGGTGTCAAGGGTTATATAACCATATAACCATATAACAATTACAGCACGGAAACAGACCTTCTCGGCCATTCCAGTCCGTGCCGACCATTTACTTTCCTCTAGTCCCATCTACCTGCACTCAGACCATACCCCTCCATTCCCTTCCCGTCCATATACCTATCCACTTTACTTTTAAATATTAAAATCGATCCTGCCTCCACCACATCTGCTGGAAGATCATTCCACACAGCCACCACTCTCTGAGAAAAGAAGTTCCCCCTCATGTTACCCCTAAACTTCTGTCCCTTAATTCTCATGTCATGCCCTCTTGTTTGAATCTTTCCTACCCACAATGGGGAAAGCTTATCCACGTCAACTCTGTCTATCCCTTTCATCATTTTAAAGATCTCAATCAAGTCCCCCCTTAACCTTCTGCACTCCAAAGAATAAAGACCTAACTTGTTCAACCTTTCTCTGTAATTTAGTTGCTGGATCCCAGGCAACATTCTAGTAAATCTCATCTGTACTCTCTCTATTTTGTTGACATCCTTCCTATAATTAGGCGACCAAAATTGTACACCATACTCCAGAATTGGTCTTACCAATGCCTTGTACAATTTTAACATTACTTCCCTACTCCTATACTCAATGCTCTGATTTATAAAGGCCAGCACACCAAAAGCTTTCTTTATCACCCTATCTACATGCGATTCCACCTTCAGGGAACTATGCACAGTTATTCCTAGATCCCTCTGTTCCACAGCATTCCTCAATTCCCTACCATTTACCATGTACGTCCTATTTTGATTTGTCCTGCCAAGATGTAGCACCTCACACTTATCAGCATTAAACTCCATCTGCCATCTTTCAGCCCACTCTTCCAAATGGCCCAAATCTCTCTGTAGACTTTGAAAATCTACTTCATTATCCACAGCACCCCCTATCTTAGTATCATCTGCATACTCACTTATCCAATTTTCCACCCCATCATCTAGATCATTGATGTACATGACAAGCATGGTCGTGGGGAGAAGGCAGGAAAGTGGGATTAGGAGGCAGACATTAGACATGATTGGATGGCAGAGCAGACTCGATGGACCGAATGGCCTCCGATAAATTGTGCTCTGATAACTTGTGAACTTGTAATTGCAGAGTCTTTTACCCAGAGTAAGGGAAATCAAGGATCAGAGGACATAGATTCAAGCTGAAGGGGAAAAGATTTAATAGGAATCTGAGGGGAAGCCTTTTCACACAAAGGGTGGTGGGTGTATGGAACAAGCTGCCAGAGGAGGTAGTTGGGGCAGGGAATATCCCAACGTTTAAGAAACAGTTAGACAGTTACATGGATAGGACGTTTGGAGGGATCTTATAGAAACTTACAAGATTCTTAAGGGGTTGGACAGGCTAGATGCAGGAAGATTGTTCCCGATGTTGGGGAGGTCCAGGACAAGGGGTCACAGCTTAAGGATAAGGGGGAAATCCTTTCGGACCGAGATGAGAAGGACTTTTTTCACACAGAGAGTGGAGAGTCTCTGGAACTCTCTGCCACAGAGGGTGGTTGAGGCCAGTTCATTGGCTATATTTAAGAGGGAGTTGGATGTGGCCCTTGTGGCTAAGGGGATCAGAGGGTATGGAGAGAAGGCAGATACGGGATACTGAGTTGGATGATCAGCCATGATCATATTGAATGGCGGTGCAGGCTCGAAGGGCCGAATGGCCTACTCCTGCACCTAATTTCTATGTTTCTATGTTTCTATATGGACCGAGCGCAGGCAGGTGGGACCAGTGTAGCTGGGACATGTTGGCCGGTGTGGGCAAGTTGGGCTGAAGGGCCTGTTTCCACACTGTATCAATCTATGACTCTATGAGAGGAACAGCTAGGTTGAATGCACAGAGACTTTTACCCAGAGTCGGAAAATCAAGAACCAGAGGACATACTGTAGGTTTAAGGTGAAAGAGAACAATGTTATATGAACTTAGAAACATAGAAAAAACATAGAAAAATAGGTGCAGGAGTAGGCCATTCGGCCCTTCGAGCCTGCACCACCATTCAATGTGATCATGGCTGATCATCCAACTCAGTATCCCGTACCTGCCTTCTCTCCATACCCACTGATCCCTTTAGCCACAAGGGCCACAACTAACTCCCTCTTAAATATAGGCAATGAACTGGCCTTAACTACCTTCTGTGGCAGAGAATTCCAGAGACTCACCACACTCTGTGTAAAGAATGTTTTCCTCATCTCGGTCCTAAAGGAATTCCCCCTTATCCTTAGACTGTGACCCCTTGTTCTGGACTCCCCCAACATCGGGAACAATCTTCCAGCATCTAGCCTGTCCAACCCCTTAAGAATTTTGTAAGTTTCTATAAGACCCCCCCTCAATCTTCTAAATTCCAGCGAGTACAAACCGAGTCTATCCAATCTTGGGGTTACACAAAAAGCTGGAGAAACTCAGCGGGTGCAGCAGCATCTAAGGAGCGAAGGAGATAGGCGACGTTTCGGGTCGAGACCCTTCTTCAGACTGTCTTCTATCCAATCTTTCCTCAATATGAATGTCCTGACATCCCAGGAACTTGAAGGGCAACATTTTTACAAAACGAGTGGTGGGTATATGGGCCGAGCTGCCAGAGGAGGTAGTTGAGGCAGTTAAAATGGTGACATTTAAGGAACATTTGGACAGGGACATGGATAGGAAAGGTTTGGAGGGATACGGGCCAAACTGAGGCAGGTGGGACTAGCGCAGATAGGGCATGTCGGTCAGTGTGGGCAAGTTGGTTCAGAGGGCCTGTTTCCATGCTGTTTGACTATGAGGCTCTCCATTGCGTGGGCAAGCTATTTGTGTCTATCTCAGAGAATACAGGGCTGAGTTTGAGTTTAGTTTCATGTAACACGTACCGAGGTACAGTGAACAGCATTTTTTTTGCGTGCTAATCAGTTCGCAGAAGAACATCGAGCCATCCACAGTGTACAAACACACGATAAAAGGAATAACATTTTTCTCACAGAGAGTTGTGAGTCTGTGGAATTCCCTGCCTCAGAGGGCGGTGGAGGCCGCTTCTCTGGATACTTTCAAGAGAGAGCTAGATAGGCCTCGTAAAGATAGCGGAGTCAGGGGATATGGGGAGAAGGCAGGAACGAGGCACTGTTTGGGGATGATCAGCCATGATCACATTGAATGGCGGTGCTGGCTTGAAGGGCCGAATGGCCAACTCGTGCACCTATTGTCTATTGTCTATTGTGTAGTGCAAGATAAATTCAGTAAAGTCCGATCAAAGATAGTCCGAGCGTCTTCAATGAGGTGGATGTCAGGGGTTATGGGGAGAAGGCAGGAGGTTTGGTTTGAGAGGGAAAGATAGACCAGCCATGATTAAATGGCAGTGTAGACTTAATGGTTGGAATGGCCTAATTCAGCTCATACATCTTATGAACAAAGGGTCGGTGTGGGAAAGTTGGGTCGAAGAGCCTGTTTTCACGCTGGTTGACTCGATGAGATAGTCCATTGCCTGTGCAAGTACTGACCTGGTTGTAATTGTTCGTTCTAAGGTGCCTAAGAAAAACACCCCCAGCCCTCTGGGCAAAAACAATCCCAAGGATTTACTCATCTCTCACTGCACAAATTCCTTACATAACAGTTTCAATTAAAAACAGATTAAACCCACAGCTGTCCAGACTAGACCACACTTCAGCACTGGGCCTGTACTCGCTGGAGTTTAGAAACATAGAAACATAGAACAATAGGTGCAGGAGTAGGCCATTCGGCCCTTCGAGTAACTCAGTATCCCGTACCTGCCTTCTCTCCATACCCCCTGATCCCTTTAGCCACAAGTGCCACATCTAACGCCCTCTTAAATATAGCCAATGAACTGGCCTCAACTACCTTCTGTGGCAGAGAATTCCAGAGACTCACCACTCTCTGTGTAAAGAATGTTTTCCTCATCTCGGTCCTAAAGGAATTCCCCCTTATCCTTAGACTGTGACCCCTTGTTCTGGACTCCCCCAACATCGGGAACAATCTTCCTGCATCTAGCTTGTCCAACCCCTTAAGAATTTTGTACGTTTCTATAAGATCCCCCCTCAATCTTCTAAATTCCAGCGAGTACAAGCCAAGTCTATCCAATCTTTCCTCATATGAAAGTCCTGACATCCCAGGAATCAGTCTGGTGAATCTTCTCTGTACCCCCTCTATGGCAAGGATGTCTTTCCTCAGATTTAGAGACCAAAACTGTACGCAATACTCCAGGTGTGGCCTCACCAAAACCCTGTACAACTGCAGTAGAACCTCCCTGCTCCTATAGTCAAATCCTTTCGCTATGAATGCTAACATGCCATTTGCTTTCTTCACATGCACATGTTCTCTATCCACATCAATACTGAACCCCCAATACCGTGTGCTTTAAGTTTGTATGCTAATCTCTTATGCGGGACCTTGTCGAAAGCCTTCTGAAAGTCTAGATATAACACATCCACTGGTTCTCCCTTATCCACTCTACTAGTTACATCCTCGAAAAATTCTATCAGATTTGTCAGACATGATTTACCTTTCGTAAATCCATGCTGACTTTGTCCAATGATTTCACCACTTTCCAAATGCGCTGCTATCCCATCTTTAATAACTGACTCTCGCAGAAGGGGAACCTCATTGATACTTACAGAATAGTGAAGACATCCAGAATAGTGAAAGGCTTGGATAGAGTGGATGTGGAGAGGATGTTTCCACCAGTGAGAGAGTCTGGGACTAGAGGGCACACCCTCAGAATTAAAGGGCGTTCTTTTAGGAAACATAGAAACATAGAAAAATAGGTGCAGGAGTAGGCCATTCGGCCCTTCGAGCCTGCACCGCCATTCAATGTGATCATGGCTGATCATCCAACTCAGTATCCCGTACCTGCCTTCTCTCCATACCCCCTGATCCCTTTAGCCACAAGTGCCACATCTAACGCCCTCTTAAATATAGCCAATGAACTGGCCTCAACTACCTTCTGTGGCAGAGAATTCCAGAGACTCACCACTCTCTGTGTAAAGAATGTTGTCCTCATCTCGGTCCAAAAGGAATTCCCCCTTATCCTTAGACTGTGACCCCTTGTTCAGGAGAGCAGGACAAAGTCAGAGGGTGGTGAATCTGTGGATTTCTTTTCCACAGAAGGATGTGGAGGCCAAGTCAGTGGATATTTTTAAGGCAGAGACAGATACTGTAGATTCTTGATTAGTAAACATGTCAGAGATTGTGGAGAGAAAGCAGGTGAATGGGGTTGGGAGGGAGAGATAGATCAGCTATGATTGAACGGCAGAGAAGACTTGATGGGCCGATGGGTTTGTAGGTTAATGGGCTTCGACAAAATTGTGAAGTGCCCCCAGTGTGTTGGATTGTGCTAGTGTAATGGGGGTTCAGTATTGATGTGGATAGAGAACTGGCTAGCAGACAGGAGGCAAAGGGTAGGTGTAAACGGGTCCTTTTCAGAATGGCAGGCAGTGACTAGTGGGGTACCGCAAGGCTCAGTGCTGGGACCCCAGCTATTTACAATATATATTAATGATTTGGACGAGGGAATTCAATGCAACATCTCCAAATTTGCAGATGACACCAAGCTGGGGGGTATAGTTAGGTGTGAGGCGGATGCTTGGAGGCTGCAGGGTGATTTGGATAGGCTGAGTGAATGGGCAGATGCATGGCAGATGCAGTATAATGTGGATAAATGTGAGGTTATCCACTTTGGTGGCAAAAACATGAGGGTAGACTATTATCTGAATGGTGGCAGATTAGGAAAAGGGGAGATGCAACAAGACCTGGGTGTCATGGTACACCAGTCATTGAAAGTAGGCATGCAGGTGCAGCAGGCAGTGAAGAAAGCAAATGGTATGTTAGCATTCATAGCGAAAGGATTTGAGTATAGGAGCAGGGAGGATCTACTGCAGTTGTACAGGGTTTTGGTGAGGCCACACCTGGAGTATTGCATACAGTTTTGGTCTCCAAATCTGAGGAAAGACATCCTTGCCATAGAGGGGGTACAGAGAAGATTCACCAGACTGATTCCTGGGATGGCAGGACTTTCATATGAGGAAAGATTGGATAGACTCATCTTTTACTCGCTGGAATTTAGAAGATTGAGGGGGGATCTTATAGAAACTTACAAAATTCTTAAGGGGTTGGACAAGCTAGATGCAGGAAGATTGTTCCCGATGTTGGGGGAGTCCAGAACAAGGGGTCACAGTCTAAGGATAAGGGGGAATTCCTTTAGGACCGAGATGAGGAAAACATTCTTTACACAGAGAGTGGTGAGTCTCTGGAATTCTCTGCCACAGAAGGTAGTTGAGGCCAGTTCATTGGCTATATTTGAGAGGGCGTTAGATGTGACCCTTGTGGCTAAAGGGATCAGGGGGTATGGAGAGAAGGCAGGTACGGGATACTGAGTTGGATGATCAGCCATGATCACATTGAATGGCGGTGCAGGCTCGAAGGGCCGAATGTCCTACTCCTGCACCTATTTTTCTATGTTTCTATGTTTCTATGTGTGGGGTTGGCAAGGACTCGGTGGGCCGAAGGGCCTGTTTCCACTCAATATCTCTGAAGTCTAAAGTCAAAAGCCCATCACATTCCACTTGGGCAGCTTAGAACCCAGCGGTGCGATCATTGACTTCACTAATTTTAGGTAACTTATACAAACACTCCCCTTCCCCCTCCCTCCATTAAATGTTGTCTAACCAGTTCTACTTTTCACAAGGACGTATCCCTCTTGGAATCACAATCCCTAGCCAACAATGTTTTTTTTTTAGTTTATTACTTTTAGTTTTAGAGAGGCAGAGCGGAAACAGGCCCTTCGTCCACCGAGCCCGCGCCGACCAGCGATCCCCGCACACTAACACTAACCCACACACACCGGGGACAAGTCAACATTCATACCAAGCCAATTAGATTCAGATTCAGACTCAGATTCAATTTTAATTGTCATTGTCAGTGTACAGTACAGAGACAACGAAATGCATTTAGCATCTCCCTAGAAGAGCGACACAGCAAATGATTTGAATAAATAACAATAAGTGTCCGGGGGGAGGTGATTGGCAGTCACCGAGGTACGTTGTTGAGTAGCGTGACAGCCGCCGGAAAGAAGCTGTTCCTGGACCTGCTGGTTCGGCAACGGAGAGACCTGTAGCGCCTCCCGGATGGTAGGAGGGTAAACAGTCCATGGTTGGGGTGAGAGAGGTCCTTGGGGATGCTGAGCGCCCTCCGCAGACAACGCTTGCTTTGGACAGACTCAATGGAGGGGAGCGAGGAACCGGTGATGCGTTGGGCAATTTTCACCACCCTCTGCAGTGCCTTCCGGTCGGAGACAGAGCAGCTGCCATACCAAACTGTGATGCAGTTGGTAAGGATGCTCTCGATGGTGCAGCGGTAGAAGTTCACCAGGATCTGAGGAGACAGATGGACCTTCTTCAGTCTCCTCAGGAAGAAGAGACGCTGGTGAGCCTTCTTGATCAGAGTTGAGGTATTGTGGGTCCAAGAGAGGTCGTCGGAGAGGTTGACTCACAGGAACCTGAAGCTAGAAACACGTTCCACCTCCGTACCGTTAATGTGGATGGGGGTGTGCGTGCTGCCCCTGGACTTCCTGAAGTCCACAATGAGCTCCTTGGTCTTCTTGGAGTTAAGGGCCAGGTTGTTGTCAGCGCACCATGCTGCTAAGTGCTGGACCTCCTCCCTGTAGGCCGACTCATCGTTGTTGCTGTTGAGGCCAATCACCCTACAAACCTGCGTCGGAAATAATTGCAGATGCTGGTTTGAATCGAAGGTAGAGGCAAAATGCTGGAGTAACTCAGCGGGACAGGCAGCATCTCTGGAGAGAAGGGACGGGTGGCGTTTCTGGCCCTAGGGGCCAGTGTGGTGTGTCCTGTGTGGTGTGGCTACCCAGCCTGCAGCTGTTTGTTTTTCACGCTTTTCTTTATTTTTGGTGAGTTAAAGTGTTTTTTTTTTGGAGTTCTATTCTTTTTTATGTGGGGGGAGTGGGGGAAGGGGGAAACTACTTTTCCTGGTCCCTACCTGGTCGGAGAGGCAGCTTTTCTCCGGGCGAAGGAATGGATGAAGAATCATATATAATAGATCACTGATATATCTCCAATGAAGTATAGATTGTTTAATACTCCACTCACATTATTGATTTTCTATTTTTACTCTTATTTTATTTTTCTCTATTATTTCTTTCTATTAATTTCTTTCTGTATTAAAAATAATAAAAAATATAGAAGTACAAACAAGAATGATTGTAAACTTTAAAAATATTAAGAATGTATGTGATGAATAATATATTCTTTTTTTTTTCTTCTCACATTTTAATTTGTCTTAATATGTATTTACTTCTAATAAAAAATATTAACAAAAAATAAAAAATAAAACCGATGTCGGAGCGATTATTCTTCAGCAGCTAAACAGCCTGACAAAAATCGATTTGAACACGCTGGAGGTAAAACGCATTTTAAACCCGCCCCCCTCTCAAAGGCGTCAAAGTCGCGCACACGGGGAGTGACAGAACTGCAGCGCCACTGAAGTTAAGTTTTGTAACTGTAAAAGAGCTGGCTGTTTTTTTTTAAGGCTCCGCTCCTTCAAGGTCCACTGTAAGATGCTGCAGATGTTCTACCGATCGGTGGTGGCCAGTGCCATCTTCTTCGCTGCCGTGTGCAGGTATGTTGCAAAACTTACCTTGAGCGGCGCTGCAGTTCTGCCGCTCCCCCGTGTGCGCGACTTTGGCGCCTTTCAGAGGGGGGCGGGCTTAAAGTGCCGTTTTTCAACAGACCTGGAAAATCGATGAATGTCGGGCGATTTCGTTGCGGAAGAAAAATCGCTCCGACATTTCATGAATGAAGGTATTTTTAAATTACTCTAAATTATTTATTAACTAGAGTAATTTAAAAATCACCTTCAAAAGCCGTGAGCACCGACAACCGGAAGGATTTTCGGTAGGGGAGAAGAAAAGGTAAATAGTTTATTTTTATATTAAAAGTTAGTTTTTCGGGAGGCTTTAATAATATTTTTATGTTGCGAAATGGGGTCCCAAAAAATGTATGAACAAACAATATTTTTCCTCCCGACTTCACCGCTAACCGCAACGTTCCAATCCACCGCATTCCACTAAAACCCACTCGCCAGTTGATTTAAATGGCCATTAATTTACAGGAATCAAACACTAAATTCCTTCCATTTGGCCCCGAAATTCATGAAAATGAGATTTAAAAATTATGTTATACTGTGGATTATTGTGTGAATGTTATTTGGACACTTAGGCAATTTTAAAAAAGTTTATCTTTTCTTAAGAAATGGATAGATGTTTAGATCCACTCATTGAATTTTGTAATTAGCTACAATTAGATAACTAACTAATTATGTGCTTTAATTTCAGGTCATCCAAGTAAGATTGTTTCATATTTGTTTCAGAATGCTTCAATCTATAATAACTGAAAATTTCATTGAGTTCTCTTAATTTTTAAGAAAGTTATGGGCTTTTAACTTTTCCAGATCACAGCTTTTGAGTTAAGTCAATTGAAAGGCAATGGGGAACAAGATGCTAATTTCCGAGTATGAAAATGGCCATAACTTTCTTAATACTGAAGATATGAAAGTGAATTGGGTGTCAAATTAAACTTCTTTTTATGCTTTATCTGATGGGATAAATTGCAGACTTGATTTTTCAAATCTCAAAATTTTGTAACATTGCTACCGTGTGCTGGGGCAGCAGGGCGAAGGGCGCAGACGCCAATAGGATCAACAACCTCATCAGGAAGGCTGGCTCCATCCTGGGGGTGGAATTGGATTTACGGGAGGTGGTCTTGGAGGATGCTCCGTAAGCTGCAGAGCATCCTGGAAAATACAGCACACCCCCTCCTTGACACACAACCTGGTCAACCTGAGGACTGCCTTCAGCAACAGACTAGTTCCACCAAGATGCAGGACAGAATGCCACAGGGGATCCTTGTAGTTATCAAACTACTCAACACCTCCCCCTTCGGTCGTGGGGCAGACTGAGACTGACTCCCCCCCCCCCCCTACCCCCCCCCCCCCCAATCTTTGCACATCCCCAATCCTTTCCACTCGCGTTGCATGATAGAAACATAGAAACATAGAAAATAGGTACAGGAGTAGGCCATTCGGCCCTTCGAGCCTGCACCGCCATTCAATGTGATCATGGCTGATCATCCAACTCAGTATCCCTTCTCTCCATACCCACTGATCCCTTTAGCCACAAGTGCCACATCTAACGCCCTCTTAAATATAGCCAATGAACTGGCCTCAACTACCTTCTGTGGCAGAGAATTCCAGAGACTCACCACTCTCTGTGTAAAGAATGTTTTCCTCATTTCGGTCCTAAAGGAATTCCCCCTTATCCTTAGACTGTGACCCCTTGTTCTGGACTCCCCCAACATCGGGAACAATCTTCCAGCATCTAGCTTGTCCAACCCCTTAAGAATCTTGTAAGTTTCTATAAGATCCCCCCTCAATCTTCTAAATTCCAGCGAGTACAAGCCGAGTCTATCCAATCTTTCCTCATATGAAAGTCCTGACATCCCAGGAATCAGTCTGGTGAATCTTCTCTGTACCCCCTCTATGGCAAGGATGTCTTTCCTCAGATTTGGAGACCAAAACTGTACGCAATACTCCAGGTGTGGCCTCACCAAAACCCTGTCCAACTGCAGTAGAACCTCCCTGCTCCTGATGGTAGATAAATCCCCAGGGCCTGATGGTCTGCATCCCAGGGTACTTAAGGAAATGGCTCTAGAAATGGTGGACGCATTGGTGATCATTTTCCAATGTTCTATAGATTCAGGATGTATTGGAGGGTAGCTAATGTTGTCCCACATTTTAAGAACGGAGGGAGAGAGAAAACAGGGAATTATAGACCAGTTAGCCTGACATCGGCGGTTGGGAAGATGGTGGAGTCAATTATAAAAGATGAAATAGCGGCATATTTGGCAAGCAGAAACAGGATTGGTCTGAATCAGCATGGATTTAAGATTGGGAAATCAAGCTTGACTAATCTTCTGGAAGTCTTTGAGGATGTAACTCGAGGGGAAGGAGGGGGAGGTGAGGTGAGGGAAGGGGGAGCACTGAGAGGTGGGGGGGGTGGGAGGATAGGGACGTGAGGTGCGGGAGGGGAGGTGAAGGAGGGGAGGTGAGGTGGTGGGAGGGGGGAAGGGGGAGGTGGGGGAGGGGGGGAGGGGGGAGGATAGGGAGGTGAGGGTGAATGAGGGAGGGGAGGTGAGGTGGAGGTGAGGTGAGGGGAGGGTTTAGGTGAGGGTGAGTGAGGGAGGGGATGTGAGGGAGGGGAGGTGAGCTGGTGGGAGGGGGGGAAGGGGAGGTGGGGAGGGGGGGAGGGGGGAGGACGTGGAGGTGAGGGTGAGTGAGGGAGGGGAAGTGAGGGAGGGGAGGTGAAATGGAGGGGGAGGGGAGGTGAGGGGAGGGGCGGAGGGTAGGAGGAGGGGCGGAGGGTAGGGAGAGGGGAGAAGGGGAGGTGAGGGGAGGGAGGTGAGGGGAGGGAGGTGAGGTGGAGGGGAGGGAGGTGAGGGGAGGTGAGTGGGAGGGTGTATGTCCAGTTGGGGAGCTGTGGTGCAGTGTGTGTGAGACGGGGGGTGTTGGTTTCAGTCCGACCTCCAACACTGTTGCCAAGGATTGTTCCGGTTCACCATGCAGCAACCATGCAGTCACTGCGCGACTGGCAGCAACGCATACATGTAGCCACCCCTCCCCTCCACTCCCCTCCCCCAAACTCCACTACCTTCCCCACTAGTCCCCCCTCAACTGACCTCCCCTCCACTCCTCCCCTCCCCCCCCTCCCCTCCAATCCCTTCCGCACCCATCCACACCCTCCCCTCCCCTCACCTCCCCTCCCCCCAACTGCACTACCTTCCCCTCCACCCCCCTCCATTCCCCTCCCCTCCAATCCCTTCCGCACCCATCCACACCCTCCCCTCCCCTCACCTCCCCTCCCCCCAACTGCACTACCTTCCCCTCCACCCCCCTCCATTCCCCTCCCCTCCAATTCCTTCCGCACCCATCCACACCCTCCCCTCCCCTCACCTCCCCTCCCCCCAACTGCACTACCTTCCCCTCCACCCCCCTCCATTCCCCTCCCCTCCAATTCCTTCCGCACCCATCCACATCCCTCCCCTCCCCTCACCTCCCCTCCTCCCACTCCA